>CATIWC010001468.1:0-234866 GCA_948472305.1 Vicia faba
GTTTTGTTAGAATTTGATACTTGTATCAAGTTATCTAATAATAATAATAATATATTTATTAGTCATTTTTGTTTTTTCAAGATAATAAAGTCCTTATAACAAGTAATTAGTTTAATGAAATATTAAGTGTGACTTAATCATAATATCTCATTAAATATAAGTACAATATACTTAAAGTATCTGTAGTTAATGTTTATTGTGAAGTGGGATAACATTAAAGCTTTTCGATTATTATGTGGATAGACTGATGACCACATCTTACCAATCATGTATAAAGAGTTATCAAGTCTTCCACTTAAAAGGTTAGCAGATATTTTTGTGAGATTAGCTTTTTCTTGAAGTAATATATTTATTTGAGACTTTTATTTTTCACTTGTCATGCAATATTCCTTCCTTTTGACATACAACAGCCTATAAGCTTCAGCCACATCTTCATCTAAAAGTTATTCATCACTTGATTCATCATCATATTGATCATTTGTTTTGTTCCTTAGGTAGGCACTGAAAGCAATTACACTTTTGGCCTTTTACACTTTTGGCATTTTCAACCTCACTCTCATCATCAGTTTCTTCATATGAAAGGGCAAGCATAATATCTTTTCTTTTCTTTTCTTTCCAGAGAAAATTTCTACATTCTGCTTGAATGTGACCAAAACCTTCACATTCATGACATTGCATCCCATTACCTTTATTCAGGTTGTCTCCATCTTTGATTTTGCATTGGGAGTTGAAGCCTCTTGATTTGTCAGGAATTTTTCCCTTCACATTTGGCATGACATTGTTCCTTGAGCACTTGTTAAGTCTTCTCATTACTTTGCCAAACCTTTTTGCTAGAAGAGCAATAGAGTTGGATAGGTTCTCATTAGTGTCTTTTAATTTTTGCTCCTTTTCTTCTTCCACATCAACTTTGAAAGCAACTTATTTATTTATCTTTTCAGTTTTGTCATTGATGGTCATTTCAAAAGTAAGCAATAATCCAATGAGTTCATCTACTTTTATTGTACTGATGTCTTGATCTCCCTTTATAGTCATGACTTTCACGTCAAACTTCTTTAGAAGTGATCTAAGGATTTTTCTTGCCATTTTTTCTTAAGACATTTTTTCACCAATAGAAAATGAGCTATTAGCTATCTTACGAACACGAACACAAAAATCAACTATGGTTTTGTCTTCCTTTATTCTCATATTTTCAAACTTTATGGTTGGTAGTTGAAGTCTGGACATCCAAACTTTTAAAGTTCCTTCATGAGAAGTGTGAAGAATCTCCCATGCTTCTATGGCTTCAATACATTTTTATCGACTCCATCGAATATAGAAGTGAGAGCAAGAGAGTTTCCATGTGACTCATCATCTTTTTCTTTGGACCAGCCTGCTTCTAGCTTTAGGAATTGAGTTCCATCTAGAGCAGTAATTGTTGGATGTGTCCATCCTTTGATGAATGCCTTCCATGTTTTATTGCCCATGGATTTGACGAAAGCTATCATGCGAGCTTCCCAATAATCATAGTTTGTACCATCTAAGTTAGGTGTCTGATTAACAAATTCTCCTTCTTTGTCGTTATCCATTTGAACAAAACTTTTAATTTCCCTAGAGCTCACCCAAGCAGAATAAGGTGTATGCTCTTTTGCCAATTGAAATTATGTTATTCTTCTAGAAATATATCAAACACAATATGCCCGACAATGTGTATGACAAGACAAAAACAATAACAATAAGAATGCAGATAAAATTAAATAGAACACAAGAAATTGGTAATCCATTTTGGTGCAACGACACCTACGTCTAGATAGTGTTAACCCAAGAAAAGAAATTTACTCTTAATAGTAAAAATACAAATTGGTCTTAAATGAACACCTCTCATTCATTGCCTTTCTTCTTAATACTACCCGTAAATTTATATTTAGGACTCCTCCTAAATATGATACCCCTCTCGCTTTCTCTCAACAATTATTCCTAGTATTAGAGAGGTTACAAAGGATGAAGGATGAAACTATTACAACTATAAAAAAAAAAACCAAAACTTTATTCCTTATGATAGGAATGATTAACGAATAGAGTATTACAGCATAAACCACACTAAAACACAAAGATTCAATGAACACAAAATGCTTTGAAACTTTCTTAAAGACCGAGTCTGCTGCTATGGAGTAGGACTCATTAAATAGCAAAACAAAACAGTTGCAGCTTGTGATTAGGGTTGAAGATACATGCGGCTGAAGAAAGTTCTAAAAAGCGCATACTCAAATTGTGATTTAATTTGATTTGCAATCCACCATGAATTAAATCTCAATCAATGATTTGATCTTGATTTGTGATCGTTTTTAGGAATTCTTTTCTAATTCCAAAAAGCGCATAAACATTCAGACAAATAAGGAAACAAGTTTGGCGCAAGATTTTGGAGAGGCGCAACAACTTCTAGTGCATAATATTCTATGATGTACTGAATATTTGGCACCACATCTCAGCGTTTTGTTTTGAGCGCATAGAGACCATATATTTCAACATTATGTCATGGCATAACATGTCGACTCTAAAAGTGTGTCAATCACTTATAACAACAATTGTATATAAATATATTGTGAAATTTTATAGATAAAGATATAAATTAAAAAATAAATACCTCATTAATTTTTTATTAAAAATGTGAGAAATCATAATTGTTTAAATTTAAAATATGAGAATTAATTTTATAAATTAAATAAAAGTGAACGACAAAAACAATAATTTAACCAAAAATAAAATAAGCTAAACATTTTCTATTAATCGATCATAATCTACAAAGTGTAAACTATGTTTATCATAAGTTATTCATAATACTTTTCTTTATAGTTATTTATAATACTCTAACAAAGTACGTTGGCAAAAATATTCAAAAAATTCTTTAAGTCAATTTAAATGCAATTGTATTTATTCAATGAAAAAATATGCCATTATTGTAGTTAAAATTTTGAATTGTTGAGTGAAGATTATTTAATATAGATTTTTTAATGGAACGGGTTTTATTTTAAAATTGATTTATTGAGTTAAAAATTATAAATTATCAATAATATAAGATATAATTTAAGTTGAGTAATCAAAATCTAAGTTCAATTAAGATTTGTTACTTTTAGTCTACTTAGTGTACAACTTAGTTGTATATAAATAGACATAGTTTGTAATTCAATTTGTACAATTCAATTTAATAACAGAATCCTTATTTATTTATTCTCTCTTTCTCTTCTCAATAAACGTGTCTTATGCACTGACAAATTGGTATCTAGAGCTCCAGTTAGATTCTTGATCGTGTTTTCAAGAATCACACGTCATAGATCATGTTTCCAGGGAACGTGAATCACAATCACTGCGAAGATGAATGGTACAAACGGTATTTTCAAATTATCTTCTAATTATTGACAATAACAAGTAGATCTGATGGAGAAAATAGATGCAGTCCTTGCTCGGCTTCCATGAAACTCTAGAAGTGCTTAACAATGGCGTCCATGAGCTTGTCGAAAATGAAATTGACGCTAAAAAAGTCATGCATAAGGATGCGAATAAGAAATATTGCAAGGATGCATATTTCATTCAATCGGCTTGATACGAAGAATTTCGACAAAATCTCTTATGCTGAATCAGCGAATGAGGCATGGGTTGTTCTTGTCAAATACTATGAAGGAGCTAGGAAACTCAAGGTTGTCAAGTTGCAAACCTTACGATGATAATATGAATTGTTGTCAATGTGAGATGACGAAAAGACTGCAGGCTATGTGTCGAAGGTGAAGAAACTCGTCCATCTCATGAAGGGTTGTGGTGAAACCCTAACGGATAAGATGATAGTTGAGAAGGTAATGTATACGTTGACCTCTCACTTTGATCATGTTATCATAGCTATTCAAGCATCTAACAAACTTGAAACCCTAAAATTGAAAGATTTGGTTAGTTCGTTGGAGGCGCATGAGATTGAGATTAGCGAAAGGAAAGGAGATCAAGACTTGATATAAGCACTGCAGGACCAGTCATGGAAAAATAACGGTGGTTCCAACGAATTCAAAGGCAAAATCGACAAGACTCAGAGCAAGAAATCTTGGTCGAATCCTCGCAAGAGTAAGGTCGATAACAAGGCTTCTGAATCCTCAAAAAGAGAAGGAAATTCCTATCAGAAACATAAAGAAGAGAAAAAAGATGTGCAATGATATAAGTGTAAAAAGTGGGGTCACTTGGTCAAGCATTGTTAGTACATGAAAGACAAGGAATCGACAAAAGGCAGTGACGAAGGAGTGAACCTTTCATGTTCAGATTCAAATGATATGGTGGTTATGGTTGCAGTTGTAGATACCCATGTGGAATCCAAGATCTGGATCATCGACTTAGGCTGCTCGAATCACATGACTAGTCAAAAAATATGGTTAGCAGATATCGACGAGTCAAAGAAGAGAAAGGTAAAACTTACAGATAATAGCTCGTTGCAAGAAGAAGGTACAAACAACATAGTTTTTCAAAGGATTAATGGAGCGAAAGTTATGATCAAAACTATATGTACCTGGTGTAGCAGTAAAAAGTTAAAACTAAGTCATTGGTTGACTTAACTCACAAAGTGAAAACCTCCACCGTACTTTATTATTTTCAAAAGGAAATGAGAAAAGAGTGAATAAATACCCCAAAAGAATAGAGATCAAGGTAAGGGGGTTGGTTATGAAAATGGAAGGTATTAACATCCTAAACATCTACAATACTCCGCATGAACCTCTTTGAAAATCTGTGTATTTTAGCTAAAAAAGAGTTAGTTTGCAAAAGATTGTGGAGATGAGAAAAGAAGTGTTTTTTTTTACAATTTTTGATTTGACAATGCTTCCAATGATCTATGGACTTACATACCAACAATGTGCAATATTGAAATCAAAATCCATGTAGTTCGGGTAAAAAAGTTTGAAAGTTTGTGTGTTAGTTAATTTTAAAAGAAAAGGTTTTAAAGTGAGAAGCCAAAGCGGCAAAATGGTTTGAATTTGTTTTTGTATTTTTTTAAGTATTAAATAAAGATGTCATATCTTGATTAAGATTGATTGATGACTAGATTAAGAAAAGAGTTTTGAAAAAAGCATAGACCTAAGTCCAAGAATCCTTTGAAAAAGGGCAAAGATTTTGAAAATTAAAGAAGAATGGGAGGAGATGTAGAGACTATCCTAAATCATAAAGTAAAAGCTAAGGTGAGGAGGATATGACCAAACAAGAAGCCAACAATTGACATAATGAAGTCAATATAGCATTCCCATCCTTTGGATTAAAGCCACGCGTAAAGAATAGATCAAGAGTATACCAAGCATCATGTGAAAATAAATCACAAACATAGAAGTATCAAATAAACCCAGGGTGTTGAAACCAAAGAAATGCCTCCATTATTAGCCCATGTATCAGATAGATCTCTTAAGATTATAATAATAATTTCTGCACACAGAGAACTTTCCAACACACAGACAAGATAACAAATATGGAAATACAAGATCTAAGAGTCTCAAGGTCTTAGGTACAAGGCTAAACACTTAAGTTAACCAAGATCTCAATAAGACAAATAGTCCAAACATGTCAACAAGATATCACATAAACATGCATAAAAGAGACTCAAAAGAATACTTGAACAAGCATTGAGTAGACATGTGATCAAAACGTAGCACAAGGTGGCATTTAAACAAGTATTGAATAATCAACAAGCCTTATTAAGAGAGGAATCTCAAAGCCTATAAGTGGATGCCCCTAAAATGAATTGGATTCAAATTCATATTGACCAAAGTTACACAAGTTTCCAAGCAAGTATATCAACTCAAATAAGCAATTAGAATTGACAAAGTACCATTTAGAAGCAACAATTACATAAGTGGAACTTTAATCATGGGAAACAAACATGTAAAAGGAATTAAGTAAACAACTATAGCTAAAAGTAATACCCAAGGATGTATCATAAAAATCATCATGTTATTAAACACAATAATTTAGAAGTGGAGACTCAACATTCAATCCGCAAGTGCACAAACAAACATAACCTTAAGCGTCAATCACTTACTTAAACATGGCATATAAAGATTACTTGAATGGAGAAAGATAAGAATGAATACAAGGAAAAAACTTTATCATAAAGTGTTCAAGCAAACATGTTTCAAAGGTTGAGAAATATTCACAAAGCAATCAACCAAGAATTAGGTCAAAAGACTAAGCAATCATCAAAACTAGTCCCTAAGAACTAACCCACAAATGATCAAAGAATTAAAGTAAGAATGGAAACAATAGTGAGGAATGGCTTAAGCAAGATGTCAAGTTCAAAACATAGCTCATGGTTGTAAAAGATTCAAACAAATATCACATTCAAAAGAAAGACAAGCAAACTTGACATGCATCACTCACAATCATCCTAAAGAGGAATCATTCATCCATGGTAAGCAAAATAAACAAACAAAAATACATTTAAGGCATTGAGGAAATACAAGTCAGAAGAAAAGGCATTGTATTCACATCCATTATGGTTCACAAACATCAAGCATCACGCACAAGGATAAGTCATACAAACCACAATCAACACCTAGTACATCAACCAAATGAATCATCATCATCATGATTATACAAAAGATAAAATGAAACATGGAAATGAGGTACTAAGACTAACCAAGTTAGAAGAAAAGACATGGTATTCACATCATTTAAAGCTTATAACCATTAAGAAGCAATCACACAAGACAATGTTCAAAACTTAAACCACAAGATATGCAAGCATCACTTCAAACATCACCAACATGTATCATCAATTTAAAACATTTGAATGTTCAAGTAAACATGAGAACTAGGGATCTACCTCATAGTAATCAAATCAAGAACCAGTGAGGAGAAAAACCAAAATGGTTGCACATGTACATCCCCTTAATCAAACATCAATGCATTCAAACATCAATACATTCAAACATGCATCAAGACTTTCAAAACAACCAATTAGGAGGACTAAAAAAATAAATGAAATGGCATTAAAATAGAATGAAGTCAGCCATCAATTAAGTGTCCCAATGTGCCTAAAAAAATTGAAATTCTGGCAACAGATACTTAATGTCACAGTGAATGTTATGACATCGTATCTGACAAATTGTACACAACCAAACAGTAATTTAAAAGACAGTAAAGAACACAATCAATTATTAACCTAGTTTAGTGTATAACAACACCTGCATCTGGGGGCTACCAAGCCAGGGAGGAAATTCACTATAAGAGGTATTAATTTAGGAATAAACCAACCAATTTATCTCCTTCACTTAAGACCTACCCAATGCAACTTCAATCTAAGTCCTACTTAAACCTGAGTTCCTACTCACTCCCCCTCAATCACAGCAGTGATACTAATCTACTGATTAATAATATTATGAAGACATTCTTCAATACACACGCTTGATTTTGCTTCAATGCTTTAATCAAGAGACACAACACTCGTGCTTCAAAGCTTTGAGTGATAAACAACCCTTACAACCAAATCCTACTCCAAGTCACTTATCAAGTGATAATAGCTTGGCTCACAGTAATTACTAAAACTATCTACACAATGCCTTATTGATCTTCTGTCAAAAGCGCTGATCACCATTAGGATACATGAGAAATATATATGCAGTCTATTCTTCATTTAGGGCTTCCATAAAAATAGCTAGGGTTAACCAAAGTTAACCTAAAGACTTGGTCTTGAGCTTTCATCATAACAGATTAGGGTTAAGCAAGGTTAACCTAATATCCACGTGAGCATCTGATATGGACAATATACTTCAACTCATAATAGCACACTAGATTCCTGAAAATTCTCAGGAACAATAAATCTGCACAACAACTTGATCAGTACAGGATGTCTTAACATTGGTTATGACATCATGTATCCTGCTCACTGATTTTGGTAGAATTCAGTACATATGATCATAGCTTAATCATCATGATATTCACTCATACTGAGTTGTTCTTGTAGAACATTCCTTCTGCATAATTTACCTTTATCCCAGAATGTTATGACATCAGTCATGATATTCGCAAATCTGGTTTTACCAAAAATTAATGCCAACAAGCAAACACTTACAAACTCCCCCTTTGGAAATTTTTTGGCTAAAACCCCTAAACAATCAGAGATTAGAATGCAGCATAATTTTTAATAACAACTAATCTAACTACCAATATCTAATTCTACCAAAATTACCACAACTACTTCTCCCCATTTTTAGCCATAAAGAGGCCAAAGGTACTAGTACTTCAAGTTATACAGTCATCAAAAGGAAATCCAAAATACACAGAAATAGAGAGAAGGTATCAAATAGCGGCAGCAAGTTCCAGCATCAATCTTTACAACTCAGCAAACACAGACCTTCAGGTATTGTCATCCCCTGAGGAAGCACTATTTTCAGCAGCATCTTCTGGTGAGCTTCTTGCAGAACCATCATGCTGTTCTTCATCAGCATCCTCTTCCCTCATTTGTTCTTCATTCTCCTCCTGTTCCAGACTACCAATCAGCTCTTCAAGAGTCTTTTTTCTTGCATCAAGCTCTCTGCAGGTTTCTTTTAGAACAACTATAACATCAGCTTTCTTGGAATGAGTTTTGACATTTGATGTCTCAGCAGATGTCATAACAATGTCAGGATATGTGTTCCCTGAAACAGCTTATAGTGAAAACCAAGTGCAGGGGCTCTTTTGCACATAGAGTCCTTTTCAACCAGAATATCAGGATACTGATCAATGATTATACCACACAGGAGAGAGGGAAAAGCAATAGGGCCTTTAATAACACAACTCTCAGCATGTTTCAATGTTTGATCAAAGATGTAGTTGCCATAATCAAAGTTTGTTCTGGTTCTAACAGCATAGATAAATCTTCCCAAACCAGTGGAGATGGTGGATTTGTGGTTGGTGGGAACCCAGTTAGTTGCACCAATTTTGTGCAGTATGGCAAACTTCATACTCAACTTGCTTGCAGTTAGCTTCCCTTTCAAGGGCCAGTGCTTGACTTGCTTGGCAGTGATGGTTTGACAAACCTGGTTGTCAGTAACTTCAAGCTCAGGTTGAGCATCATCAGGTCTCCCTAGGTATTTGTTTATCACAGTAGGAGAGAAATTTACCTTCCTTCCTCTTACATAAACACTCTTAAAATCAGCTGACTTTCCATCAGCACATCTACCAGACAAATTTACTATGAATTCTTTGACAAGAATCTCATAGCAGTTGGAAAACTTGACCATTATTTTTATCAGGCCAGCAGCCTTGATGAGATCCATGACTTCCTTACACTCAATAGCACTTCTGTTCAGCTCCCTCTCTAAGGCAATCCTTTTCAGAAACACATACTTCCACCTGCTTGCATTTTTTGGATGGTGAAAGGAGATGTTGTCAATGGCAACCTCAGGAACCTTAGGCAGTTTGCTAGAAGAGGGTTTCTTCCTGAGAGGAATGTCTGGAACATTGCTCTCAACATCAAAATCAAAGTCTGATTCCTCATCAGATTCAGAGGGTTCAGGAGCCTTTCTTTTCTTGACTATAGGTTGTCTCAAGGGTTTTGAGAGACTACCAACAGATACCCTAGCTTTTACCTTACCCTTCCCTTTGGAAGTTCCAGCCTTTTGATCCTTCTTAGCTTCTTCTCTAGCCTTGTTCTCAGGCCTAGCTTTCTCATGAACAACTTCAGTAGCCTTCTCTTTGGAGGGGCTTTGGGCAGCACTCTGCTTTTCTTTTCTACTCATCATCCTTCTTGCTATGCTAGGGTTGATATTAGCAATTAAATCATTGTCAGAAAATTCTTCATCAACATTAATGACAGGAGGTTCAACAGCCTTGTCAGTAGTGGTCTGGTGATCATCAGGTTTCTCTGGAGATTTTCCAATATTATCATCAGGTGTCTCAACATTCTGAGTGACATTGGGATCACTTTCTAAATTAAGGCTAGCAGTTTCTTGGTTCAATGGTACAGATATACCAGGAACAAAGTGATTCTCATTAAGAATCCCAGTGACTAGTCTGGCAATAGCTTGATGAACATAAGCAGAACCTTCCCTATTAGCTATCTCTGGAGGAACAGAGGATGATGGTTAAGAAGATTTACCAGAGGGAGAAGCTTGTGATCTTCTTGCATGTCTGGTTCGCAGCTTCTTGACCTTAGGATCAGCTGCCATTGCACGAAGTGGAGTTACCTCAAGGACATCAGCATCCATGGGGTTTACGATTGCCCTAGGTTCGGTGTCAGAGGGTGAGGAAGATGCAGTTGCCTTTGATGAAGATGATGACACAGATTGTTGAGACATTTTGAGAGATTGAGAATACAAGTGACAGCGAGTGTGAAATTTTCTTTTGAGGGAATGGAGAGTGATGCAGAAAACTGAGAAGAGGGAGATATAAATATGTCTATTCCTCTTCTTAAACTTTTGGAAAGAAATAGGGAAACAAATGATTAGCCCAATCAGGAGAAACTTGATTAAAATATTTCTTTCAATTCTTTTATTAAGCAAAATTAATTGCTACATATCTTCATATTGGCAAATACCCAGCTTGTCCCTTAAATTCTCAAACTGACTAGCATCAAGTGCCTTGGTAAAAATATCAGCCAGTTGTAGTTCAGTGGCAACATGTTCCAGCTTAATCACCTTCTCCTCGACAAGATCTCTGATGAAGTGATGTCTAATGTCAATATGCTTAGTCCTGATGTGCTGTATAGGATTCTTGGTTATGTTAATAGTACTCAAATTGTCATAGTACAATGTCATGACATCTTGTGTGACATTATACTCAATCAACATTTGTTTCATCCAGATCATTTGAGAACAGCTGCTACCAGCTGCTATGTATTCAACTTCAGCAGTAGATAGAGATACACGGTTTTGTTTCTTGCTGAACCAAGAAACAAGATTATTTCCCAAAAAGAAGCATCCTCCAGAGGTGCTCTTTCTATCATCAGCACTGCCAGCCCAATCAGCATCACAATAACCAGACAGAATTGGTTCACGTCCATGGGAGTACAGCATGCCATAATTGTAAGTTCCACTCACATACTTCAGAATTCTTTTCACCTGGTTGATGTGACTTACTTTGGGTTCAACCTGGTATCTTGCACATACTCCAACTGCAAAGGCAATGTCAGGTCTGCTGGCTGTTAAGTATAGCAGACTTCCTATCATGCTTATGTACAAGCTTTGATCCACATTTGCTCCACTTGTGTCTTTGGACAACTTTAAATGAGTAGGTGCATGAGTCCTTTTATGACTGGCATTCTCCATCCCAAACTTCTTGACAATATTCTTTGCATACTTGCTTTGAGACAGAAAAATTGAGTCTTCCATCTGTGTGACTTGTAGTCCAAGAAAGTAGGTCAATTCTCCCATGAGGCTCATTTCAAATTCAGCTTGCATCTGGTTAGCAAAATGTTTAACCATTTTATCTGACATTCCTCCAAACATTATGTCATCAACATAAATTTGAGCTACCATTATCTTTCCTCCTTCATCCTTGACAAAAAGAGTTTTATCCAAACCTCATTTCCTGTATCCTTTGTCAGTGAGAAACTTTGTCAACCTTTCATACCAAGCTCTAGGAGATTGTTTCAGACCATATAATGCTTTCCTCAATTTGTAGACATGATCAGGACAGTTTGGATCCATAAATCCTTTAGGCTGTTCCATATACACTTCCTTATTTAAGTACCCATTTAGGAAGGCACTCTTCACATCCATCTGAAACAGCTTGAACTTAAGGAGACAAGCAACTTCCAATAGAAGTCTGATTGATTCCAGTCTGGCTACAGGAGCAAAAGTCTCATCAAAATCAACCCCTTCAACTTGAGTGTATCCTTGAGCAACAAGCCTTGCCTTATTCCTGGTGACAACTTCTTCAGCATCTGACTTGTTCTTGTAGATTCACTTTGTGCCAATGATGTTTGTTCCTTCTGGTCTAGGAACTAACTCCCATACTTCATGTTGCTTGAACTGGTTCAATTCATCTTGCATTGCTCCAATCCAGTATTCATCAGTCAAAGCCTCTTTAACATTTTTTGGTTCAATCTTAGACACAAAACAAGAGTTTGTGATGATTTCTCTAGATCTTGTAGTGACTCCACCGTTAGGATCTCCTATGATGAGTTCCTTAGGATGATCTTTCTGAATTCTGATGGAAGGATCTTTGTTAGCTTCCTTTGATTCAGACTCTGATGGAGTAGGATTAGGCACATCATCCTTTTTAGACACTTGTGTTGAAGTCTCAAAGAATGTCTCAACATCACATGGGACATTTGTTTCCCCATGGTGATCATCAACTACGACATTTATAGACTCCATCATAACTTTGGTCCTGGAATTGAACACCCTATATGCTCTGTTGTTGGTAGAGTATCCTAGGAATATTCCTTTATCACTTTTAGGGTCCATCTTTCTCCTTTGTTCACGATCTGTCAGAATATAGCATTTGCTCCCAAAGACATGGAAGTACTTCACTGTAGGCTTTCTTCCTTTCCATAGTTCATAAAGGGTGGATGATGTTCCCTTTCTCAAGGTGACCCTGTTGTGGACATAACAAGTTGTATTCATAGCTTCAGCTCAAAAATGAATAGGAAGCTTCTTGGCATGTATCATTGCTCTGGCAGATTCCTGTATAGTCCTGTTTTTCCTTTCCACAACTCCATTTTGTTGAGGAGTTATAGGTGAAGAGAACTCATGATTGATTCCTTCTGAGGAACAGAACTCATCAAACTTACTATTTTCAAATTCCTTACCATGATCACTTCTGATTCTGACAATGCATCCTTCTTTTTCTCTTTGAATTCTTTTGCACAATTCCTTAAATACATCAAATACATCAGACTTTTCCCTAATGAAGTTTATCCAGGTGAATCTGGAAAAATCATCCACAACAACATAGGCATATCTCTTTCCACCAAGACTTTCCACCTGCACTGGACCCATCAGATCCATATGTAGAAGTTCTAGCACCTTAGAGGTGGTCAGATGTCTTGTCTTTGGATGTGACATTCTAGTTTGCTTTCCAACCTGACATTCACCATAGACGCTCCCTTCATCAATCTGAAGCCTTGGAATCCCTCTGACAGCCTCCATGGATATGATCTTTTTCATTCCTCTAAGATGTAAATGACCAAGTTTTTGGTGCCACAGTTTCACTTCCTTTTCTTCTTTGGCTATAGAGCACACAGAAGAGTAGTTAGTGTTCTCAGACTCCCATAAGTAACATTTGTCTTTTGATCTGACTCCTCTCATTACAACTTCTTGTTTTTCATTAGTTATAAGAAATTCAGACTTGGTGAAGTTGACCTTGAATCCTAGATCACATAATTGATTGATACTTATGAGATTAGCAGTCAAACCATTTACCAGTAATACTTCATTTAGGTTTGGAACTCCAGGGCAGTCCAAGTTTCCAACTCCTTTGATTTCTCCTCTAGCACCATCTCTAAAAGTGACATAACTAGTAGTATGAGGTTTGACATCATTCAGCAGATTCTTGATTCCAGTCATGTGTTTAGAGCATCCACTGTCAAAGTACCAGTCTTCCTTGGCAGAAACTCTAAGGGAGGTGTGAGCTATCAGGGCTGCAGTCTTTTTCTTCCACTATTGAGTATATGGTGTCTTGTTAGTCTTAGGTTTGACATATGGGGTCTGATTAGGATATCCATATAATCTGAAGCAGAATGGCTTTATGTGACTAAACCTCCCACAATAATGACATCTCCATCTTTGATACTTTTTCTCATATTTCTCTGTTCTTGATGTTGAGTCCTATGTTGTGACATCTGCTTTGACATTTGATTATCAGGCCTGGTCTTCTTCTTGTCAACAGCAGATTCCTTTGCAGCCATAAATCCTAGACCAGACATGTTTCCTGCATTTTGTCTAGCCTGAAGGATTTCTTCCAACTTGTCAGTTCCATTTGTTAACATCTTGACAGACTTAGTCATCTGATCAAGTTTGGAGTTCAACATTAGAACTTCACCTTCGAGATGGCTTATAGTAGCAGTGTCTGCCTTCTTCTCAGCCTCCAACTTCACTATGAGCTTTTTCTGTTTCTCATTTTGCTGACAGACTTCAGCACTTCTGATACATAGCTTCTTGTAGGAGTCAGCAAGTTCTTCAAATGTCACTTCCTCATCACTAGAATCATTATCAGAGTTACAAATACCAGATAGTGCAATAACTAGTTTAGCAGATTCTTCTTCAGAGTTACTTTCTGAGTCACCATCCGACCAAGTAACAAACATTCCTTTCTTTTGTTTCTTTAGAAAGGTAGGACATTCAGCTCGAATGTGCCCATATCCTTCACATCCATGGCATTGGATTCCTCTGCTTTTATTTCCCTTTTCTTTAGACTTAGTTCTTCTGTTGGAGTCATAGGATCTGCTAATGTCAGAGGAAATGTTCTTGACATTTGCCCTTGACTTTGGGTCCATTTTCTTAATGAGTTTGTTGAACTGCCTTCCAAGCATAGCTATAGCTTCTGATATATTCTCTTCATCACTCTTCTTGCTTTCATCTTCAGTATTGGATACAAGGGATATGCTCTTGTTTTTCTTGTCAACATTGTCACTGATCCCCATCTCAAATGTTTGAAGTGACCCAATGAGTTCATCAACCTTCAAGTTGCAGATATCCTAAGCTTCCTCTATAGCAGTCACTTTCATTGCAAACCTTTTAGGCAAGGATCTGAGAATCTTTCTCACCAGCTTTTCTTCTGACATCTTTTCTCCCAATGCTCCTGAGGTGTTGGCAATTTCCAAGATGTTCATGTGAAACTCATGAATGGTCTCATCTTCCTTCATCCTTAGATTCTCAAATTTGGTAGTGAGCATCTGAAGTCTTGACATTTTTACTTTAGATGTGCCCTCATGGGTGGTTTTGAGAGTGTCCCAAACATCCTTGGCCAGTTCACATTGATGTACTAGTCTGAATATGTTTCTATCAATTCCATTGAACAAGGCATTCAATGCTTTAGAGTTACCCAGGGCTAACTCTTCTTCTTCTTTGCTCCATTCTTCCTCAGGTTTCATACTAGTCGTCCCATCTTTCCCAGTTATGATGGGATGGTTCCATCCTTTGTCAGCAGCTCTCCAAGCTTTCTTGTCCAGTGACTTCAAGAAGGCAATCATACGAGGTTTCCAATAGTCATAGTTTGATCCATCCAGAATAGGTGGTATGTTCTCAAATCCTCCTTCCTTGTCCATAACGCCAGAAAATAATATCCCTAGATCTCACCCAGAAAGACAGGCAGGGTGCCTGCTCTGATACCAATTGAAATTCTGGCAACAAATACTTAATGTCACAGTGAATGTTATGACACCGTATCTGACAAATTGTACACAACCAAACAGTAATTTAAAATACAGTAAAGAACACAGTCAATTGTTAACCCAGTTCAGTGTATAACAACACCTACATCTGGGGGCTACCAAGCCAGGGAAGAAATTCACTATAAGGGGTATTAATTTAGGAATAAACCAGCCAGTTTATCTCCTTCACTTAAGACCTACCCAATGCAACTTCAATCTATGTCCTACTTAAACTTGAGTTCCTACTCACTTCCCCTCAATCACAACAGTGATACTAATCTACTGATTAATAAGATTATGAAGACATTCTTCAATACACACGCTTGATTTTGCTTCAAAGCTTTCATCAAGAGACACAACACTCATGCTTCAAAGCTTTGAGTGATAAACAACCCTTACAACCAAATCCTACTCCAAGTCACTTATCAAGTGATAATAGCTTGGCTCACAGTAATTACTAAAACTATCTACACAATGCCTTATTGATCTTCTGTCAAAAGCGCTGCTCACCATTAGGATACATGATAAATATATATGCAGTCTATTCTTCATTTAGGGCTTCCATAAAAATAGCTAGGGTTAACCAAAGTTAACCTAAAGACTTGGTCTTGAGCTTTCATCATAACAGATTAGGGTTAAGCAAGGTTAACCTAATATCCACGTGAGCATCTGATCTGGACAATATACTTCAACTCAGAATAGCACACCAGATTCCTGAAAATTCTCAGGAACAATAAATCTGCACAATAACTTGATCAGTACAGGATGTCTTAACATTGGTTATGACATCATGTATCCTGCTCACTGATTTTGGTAGAATTCAGTACATATGATCATAGCTTAATCATCATGATATTCACTCATACTAAGTTGTTCCTGTAGAACATTCCTTCTGTAGAATTTACCTTTATCCCAGAATGTTATGACATCAGTCGTAATATTCGTAAATCTGGTTTTACCAAAAATTAATGCCAACAAGCAAACACTTACAAAAGTGATAAAAAATCTCATCAAACAATCATCAAACATCAACACTTATTTCATCAAGGCAAAATGCACGAGGATCATCAAAAAGAATTCAAACATGCATCAATTGATCACAATAAGACCTCATACAAACACCCCAAAACCTAAGCATATATATATATATATATATATATATATATATATATATATATATATATATATATATATATATATATATATATATATATATATATATATATATATATATATATATATATATATATATATATATATATATATATATATATATATATATATATATATATATATATATATATATATATATATATATATATGTGTGTGTGTGTGTGTGTGTGTGCGTGTGTGTGTGTGTGTGTGTGTGTGTGTGTGTGTGTGTGTGTGTGTGTGTGTGTGTGTGTGTGTGTGTGTGTGTGTGCGTGCGTGCGTGCGTGTGTGTGTGTGTGCGTGCGTGTGTGTGTGTGTGTGTGTGTGTGTGTGTCTAAACATGTCTCAAAATTTGGCTCAAGATCATAGGCACAAGTCATCAAACACAAAGTTCAATTAAAAGCATCATCACCTAAAACACCTTTATTATTAATTAAAAATAAAACAGAAAAATAAAAGGAAAAATAAAATAAAAATTGTCTAAAAATTCTTAAGACATTAAAATAGCTAAAACATATTTTTGTTAATTTTTATGGTGAAAAGAAATATTAAAACAAAATTAAAAGTGAAAAAGAAAAAGAAAATAAATAAATAAAGAAATAAAATAGTGGGTGGGTGTATCAGTAAAGAAACCACATAACTGCGACCAATTAAGCATGCATTTGGGCTTAAAACAAGGAGGTATGAAAAAGAAAAATAGTGGGGGCCCAGTCCACATGAAATAACACCTATCACATTTTCTCTTTTTTTTCTTCAGATTTTTCATTTAAATATTTATTTAACATAATTAACAAAATAATAAACTATAAATGAAAATAAAATAAAAACCTGAGCGAATAAGATCTCGCCACGCACGCAATCAACAGTGAAATGAGTTTCAACATGAATGAAACAGTGACACCGGAGCCCTCACTCTGGTCGTCCTCTCTGATGACATGGTTGGCCGGAGTTCACAAAACGGTGATGAAAATGCATGCAACCTACATGTTCCCACTCTGTTTTTCACAAGGATCACGAATATGAGCTCTAAACCATCCGGGTCTTACTATATAATCAAATACACACGCATTCTCAGAAATCACATCAAATATGCATTCATGGATTATGCAACTTATTATACACAAAAACATCTCCTCAATGATGAGGACTTCAGATGAAATCTACCTAAATGAAACTAGCATACTTTCAGCCCTAGAATGTTGCAGAAAAGAGTGTAAAAAGTTCATGATAACTTACTCAATGGAGTACGTCTGTCGCATGGTGAACTTCACTTCAAGAGAACTCTAACAAATCCCTTTCTACACTTAAATAAAGAGGACACACTACTTAGATTGCTTCACAGCCTCCCTAGATTTTAGATTCAAAAAGTTTCAAGATGAGTTGGTGAAGAATATTTTCAGTTCTCGTCTTCTTTGGAGAATGGAGTTGCCTTGCATTAAGAGTGAGGGGAGAGCTTAAATAGCAAGGGTTTTTGTGAGGTTTAAGTGTGGTTAGAAAGTTAACCGTGATTGGAAAATGAGGGATAAATTTTGTTAAGATATTTTTTGTAAAGTGATTAGAAAATGAGATGGAGATCAATCCTCTAAACCCTAATTCCTTTGATGAATCTTAGGGAACCCTTAAACAATAAGATCTTGTATGTTGTGATGATGCTCATATGACCTTGAGATGATGTTATCATGAAGCACACTTGATGGTTATGCTCATAAGACTGTGAAACTTGCCTTTGATATTTAATGGATAGTTAATTGACTAAATATCAATCCTCAAGCCCTGGCATTGGAGATGTGATAGATACTCTTGGATCAATACCTACAATGTACAAAGCATAAAAGAGAGAAAAAAACAACTTTTTTAATTTTAGTTAAAGGTTAGTAAACATAAAACATGTATGTACAAGATACACAATTAGGGTGCTTGGTGATCCATCAAGAACAAACTTAAAGAGAAGAGAGAGTAGAGGTGATAGACAACCCAAATATGTGATCTTGATGCATTGTAAGGATATGAAATGATGAGGGATATTAGGGGGAAAATCAGGGTATAACACCTGAAATGTAGTTCAATCTGCTAAGTGTTAGACAAATGGTCGAAAAAGGTTTCTCAGTGGTTATGAAAGATGGAGCTTTTGAACTGTTCGACACTCAGATTAACTTGGTTTTGAAATCTCCTATGTCAAAGAACAAGACATTTAAGACCTTGATCAGTTTGATTGAGGTACAATGTTTGAAAACAATTGTCGACCACAAGAATAGTTGATTGTGGCATTTGAGGTTTGGTCACTTGAACTTTAGATCACTCAATAAACTGATTACTCAAGATATAGTAATTGGCAGACCAAGTCTTGAGATGCTCGACAAACTCTGTGAAGGTTCTCTAGTCGAAAAGCAATCCATAAAGTATTTTGTCTCGACTATGCCAATGAGATCCTCCTGCATACTCGATGTTGTACATTCATATGTATGTGGCCCGTTCGAAGAACATACCATTAGCAAAAATAGGTATTTTCTCTTATTTTTTGATGAGTACAATAGAAAACTCTAGATCTATGTGATCAAGCAAAAAGACAAAGTATTCGAAATATTTAAGAGATTCAAGATACTTGTCGAAAACCAGAGTGAAAAGAAGATTAAAATTCTGCGAACATATGGAGATGGTGATTACATGTCCAAGATGTTTAAAGAGTTATGTGCAGAATATGGTGTCGATCATGAAGTAACTGCTCCTTATATGCCTCAACATATTGGAATTACAGAAAGAAGAAACATGAGCATATTGGATATGGCGAGATGTATGCTGAAGCAGAATAATTTTTCAAAATCCTTATGGGATGAAGCTGTTTCCACTACTGTTTATATTCTAAACAGATGTCCTACCAAGAAATTGAAGAACAAGGTTGATGAAGAAGTGTAGAGTGACAAACAATCATCAGTGAGTCATCTGAAGGTGTTTAGAAAGTATGTTCCTGATGCAAGAAGAATGAAGCTTGATGACAAGAGTGAACCTATGATTTTTGTAGGATATCATAAAACTGGGGCATACTGGCTATTCAATCCAATAAATAAGAAAATTTTAATAAATCGAGACATTGTGATTGATGAGAATTCTGCCTAGGATTGGAATTCTGATGATGAAATTAACAAGCCATTGATGAGCTATAGATTTGACGAAGAAAATGATGAAGTCGAAGTTGAAGAAATTTCTGATATTCTAGTCGAAGTCAAAGTAATTGCTGACATTCTTGACACAGTCAAATTTGAAGAGAACTAGAGTTCGTCCAACAATATTTCAAGACTATGAAGTGACTGGTGATGATGAAGTAACACCAGATGGAAAATTAGTTCATTTTGCTTTGCTTGTAAGTGTTGAACCAAATAACTATAGCGAGGCTTTAACGAGTAAACAATGGAAGTTAGTTATGGTCGAAAAGTTACAGGCAATTGAAAGAAACAACACATGAGGGTTAGTGGAATTGTCAACACACACAAAAGCTATCAAAGTAAAGTGAGTGTTCAAGTTGAAACACAATGTTGACGGGTCTTTAGTGAGACATAAGGCAGGAATGGTAGATCGATAATCTTTTTAGAGAGTAGGACTTGACTAATCTGAAGTATTTGCTCTAGTAGCAAGATTGGAAATTGTTTGACTAGTGGTAGCCTTGGCATGCAAGTAAGGTTGGTCGACATTTCACTTAGATGTGAAGTCAAATTTTTTGAAAGAACCCTTAGAGAAGAAGTCTATGTCACACAACCTTCTGGGTTTGTGATTCAGAAGGAAGTGAGTAAGGTGTATAAGTTGTACAAAGCTCTTTATGGATTCAAACAGGCACCTAGGGCATGGAACAAGAAGATCAACTCATACTTAATCAAATTGGGATTCGTCAAATGTAAATATGAGTATGGTGTCTATATTTACGTTGTGGCACAAAGTATAACAAACATCTTCTTATATGTCGATAACTTGCTGGTAACTGGAAATAGCTTGAAGAACTTGTCGAAGTTCAGATGATGATGATGAGGGAATTTGAAATATCGGATCTGGGAAAATTATCTTATTTCCTAAGAATGGAATTTCAAATGTCAAAGCAAGGAATGATGCTACATCAAAGGAAGTATGTCAAAGATATACTCAAGAGATTCATGATGGATGATTCAACTCCAGCATCTTTACCTTTCAAACCAAATTTGAAGTTGGAGAAGCATGGAAAGGAAGACAAAATCGATCTAACTTTGTTTAAACAAATAGTTAGATCTCTGAGATATGTGTGTAACAATCGACCTGATATAGCTTTCGCAGTTGAATTAGTAAGCAAATATATGAGTGAAGGGTGTCATACATAAAGGTTGCAAGAAGAATCCAGAGATACTTAAAAGGATTGATAAATTGTAGACTTCTATTTCGACAAGATTCTGAAAGCGAAGAAGCTACAATTAATTTCCATTCAGATGCTGGTTGATGTGGAGATAAGGAAGATCAAAGAAACACACTTGGTTATTTCTTTCAAGTCTTTGGTGCCTCAATCTCACAGTGCTCGAGAAAGTAACCTGTGGTGGCATCGTCATCGTGTGTGAGGCTGAATATATAGAAATATTGCGTGTTAAGCAATTTGGATCGGATTCGTACTTGAAGAAATGGAAGTCGAAGTGAAGAAACCCCTGTGCTGTAGATCGACAACAGGTCAACCATAAAACTTACAAAGAATTCAATTCTGTATGGAAGGAGTAAGCACATTAAAGCTAAATTTCACTTCTTAAAGGAGAAGGTAAATCGATGTGAACTTTAAGTAAGACATTGTTCATGTGAAGCACAGTTGAACGACATTTTCACCAAAGGATTGAAGATCGACCGATTCTTGAATTTGAGAAAGAAATTAGGAATAGTTCAGATCGACTATGATTAACGTAGATTCAACAACTTGAATTATAAAGAGTAATATTGAAATATAAGATATAATCCAAATTGAATAGTCCATGTCTAAACTCAATTAGAATTTATTAGTCTACTTAGTGTACAAATTAGTTGTATATAAATAGACATAATTTATAATTTAGTTTGTACAATTCAATTCAATAATAAAATCCTTATTTATTTATTCTCTCTTTCTCTCTTCATTAAAAATATCTCACATGATATAATTATTAATTCAAATTATTAACAAATATAGAAGCTTTAAGGATGTTAAACTTTTTACACTTCACAATAAAAAAAATAACCATCTCCATGTAGAGACAATACAAAAACATATATATAAAATGTTATATCTCTTAAATCATAAAATATAATTTTAAAATAAAACTAATTTTATTTATCAGAAAAAAATAACTACACAATTTTGTGTCCATTGACTTCTATTTATGAATCAAAAGATAGGACTTTTATTATAAAAAAAGAAAAACTCTAATTAAAATACTTGTTTCTAATGAAAGTGATATCACTGTTTTTGTATAGAAACATCACTGTTTTTTCAAATACAATTAATCCAGAAATAAATATTATTAGGTTAATTGAGATTTATACTAAATCACATTATAAAGTCACCAAGTGGTCTAGTTGAATTTTTTTGTTGAATCAAATTTGACGATGAGAGAAAAGCAGCCTATCTTATTTTGCACTACCCCAGTTAGTCCCACATGATGATTTCAATTCAAATTCATGAATCTCTTTCGATGGCTTGAGTTGAGTGCTTGACCATGTTCAACATTTATCACATGAAAGACTTAAATAGCCTTTCCTTCTAGACAACATATTTTATTTCTTTTCAATACTTTGTTTGATATCATTAAACAATATTATCTTTGTAATTTAATAATTCACATACCTTATCAAGATTTAAGAGGGAGTGCTACAGTTCTTTATATTTAAAAGTTATTCTCAATTTTTCACATTTTTCAGCGTGATTCTTGTTACTAGTGTCCTTACAAAAACTGTTGCATGTAATCATTATAGGGAGTATCAACATGAATTGATTCCAATTATTTAAATATTAAACTAACATATTATTTGTGTTTAAATATTTTTAATATATTAAAACAAATTATATATTTAGACACTAAATTTTGAATAAAATTTCATTTAAACAATTTTTAATTTTTTTTAATAAATATTATTTAATATATTAATTATTTTAATTCATTACTCCGCCACTAATTTCTATGTATTTGAACTATCTATTATATAAGAATCTTAATAGTTCTAGAAAAGACCAACATAACTGTTGTATCCAAAAATTTATCCTCTCATTTTCTTCAAGACATTCTCACGAGATCTCAGATACTAAAAGATATTCAAGAGTTGACTGGTCAAATATACATGACCCTTAGAAATGATCTTGAAAGGAGTACTAGATATGACAGACAAGTCTCGACACAAATTCTCAGCATACAGAACTTTCTCAATCAAAATTACATGTTCATCCATCAGGCGTTGAATGTCTTCCTTCAGTAACCCGCAGCCATTGGCGCTTTATAAACAGTCTTGATGACTGATACAAGGATTATTATAAAGCAAATTGTCTTACATTGGCATTTCCAAAACACCTTTCCACAAAACAACACTTTCTTTCAATAAATATTTTCAAAACAAGTATTTTGTATACATTCTCAACGATATGAGAATCATTACAAAATTATCACACTTAAACATTTTCAAAATATTTTCAAACATACACAAACACAAAGCATTTCAAGAAGTGAGCTAGCAATTAAGAGCCCGTAGATAACTACATATGAAAAGGGTGTTAATAAATTCCTTTTTCATAACCTATCCCCATTACTCAAAAAAATTCTCAAAAGATATTTTCTGTTCTTTTCACCATTTCTTTCATTAGATAAAAGAAAAATCGATAGTGACTCTTGCTATCCGTAACATTTGCGATAAAATACAAATTGAAAAGTCAGTTCTCTCATCGTATTACAATAAGCTTTACTCTTGATAATCCACATTAACGCTTTTCTATCAAAAGATGTCTTTGTGTGACTCTATCATGATTATCCAACTGACACTTGGTCTTCAACTAGCTCTTTATCTCATTTCTGCCTTTTGTTTCATGTCCACCTAAACTTGGTTAATGCATATTTGGTTAATGCATATGTTATTTCTCCAACTAAATCACGTTTCTTGGTTGATGCTTTAGAGGACTGCTTTCTGCAAACTTTGCACAGAACCTGATGTGTCCCATCGATACAGATGGAATGGTTATACAACGTAACTCTTTCTATGCTTTTCATCGGTACTCTTATCACTTGTCCTTCTACAAACTAACTTTTACTGCATATGTTCTTTCTCCTTCTTCTCTCTCTTTCAATCGTCTTCTCACTCTTAATTTCATTGGGCTTCCAATTTCTTTGTCTTCTCTCTCTTTCGATTTTGATTTTGATTTTGTGTTTGTTGTTTCAGGTTTATTAGTTGGTGTTGGCTCACGCAAAAGGGGGAAGACTCTCCGACGATGTAATTTCTAATGGCTTCTGTTTATTGTAAGAAATGGTGGAAGAAGATTGTTACACTGATAGAGATAGTGTTCGTGGAGAAAGCAATTTGGTAAGAAAATGTTCACTTTTTATAGTTTAGGATCTGGGTCTGATTGGTTTAAATTTTTTGGAGATCTAAGGTGGAAAACCGGCGGTGAGATTGATTGCAGCGAGATTTCAATATATAGTGGAAGGTCTATAGGCTTTGGATTTGGGACTTTTGGAAGTGCTGAAGAAGTCAACAGTGTTATTCACTCATTAGATGACGTGGTAAGCACAAATTCTTTTGCAAAAAGAATATTTTGTAAATGTTTGTGGTTTATTTTGCAAATGTTTGGTATATATTCTTCTCTGTTTCATTGATGCATGTGTATTGTTTGATGAAATGCCATAGAGGAGTAATATCACGTGGACAACCTGCTTCAGGTCATTTAGAAACAAAACTATTATTTTGACGGTTGTAGATATTTCACTTTTTAAAACTGATGTAGTACTTTTAGTCATTGATTTACCGCAGATTTGGAGATGAAAAAGCTTATTGATGTGCGATATCACATGAGCGTTTAGGCCAACATGTTTTTATTCTCCCAGTTTCCAAATTTATCTTTTCTTCAATATGATATTAAACTTCGTTAATGTTGCAACTGATTCTCTCCGTTTGCAAATACAAGGTGGGATGTATGGACAGGAGTAATGAATTGAATTTCCAAATACATTCCTGGGGTGCAATTGAAATATTTTTTATGTTAAATTGATTATATCATCTATCACTATAGATAAGAATGAAATAGCATTCAATGTCAACATATTTCTACCACTCGAAAAGATAAAACCGAGCTGAGTGGTATCTTAATTTTTCTTCACAGTGGCTGTTCGACATTCCCTGTATTGGTACTACATGACAAATTCATGATGTTAGAGCTTTTGTAATTGATTATAATGTTTGATATTTCCACTTATGCGTATGACTCTCTTTTTGGTTTGTAAGATCTTCATCTAATTGTGTTTTATGCATTCTCTCCAGTGTTTTCATTACTGCAAGTTTAGATGGGATTAAAACCAACTTTACATATTCACTGATGATTGTGTTCTGAGATGGCTTACGACATCATACCACATAGATTTTGACATCATGGCTGGTGCAGACATGTTTGGAAATATATCTATTTTGTGCGATTGCCGCAGATGTATCTGATGAGGTAGAAGAAGATCCTATTGGCGGAAGGATCAAGTGGGAGCAGAGGAAGCTGAATGGAGATGTTATATGGGACAGTTATGGGAAGTATTGGGGAATTACATATTTTTCTTGATCAATCAATCATATACAAAATGATCATACTCTTACAAGAATAGGTTGGGGGAAAAGGCTTATTGTTTCCAATTAGATCTTCATAGGTAGCATTTGAATTGTGGAACATCAATTCAGTTAGAAATTAACAAACACTTTAAAGTTTAAATTTGTTGATGTTCATACTTAAGCCTAACACTTATGTTAAATCTTCCAGGTTTATTTGATAACCTTGTAATTGAACCACAAGTTGAAAGAATTGGAAAATATAAAAGTGCGGGAGATCAACTAACCCCGTAAAACAATGTCTGAAGATAATCTTGAGATGCTGACCACATTGCTGGATAATATATATTCAAATTGGCTGGACACAGTATCTTCTAATAGAGATGCATTTGCATTTGAATTCTTATTTGTATTTTAAATAAATAAATGAATTAACTTCTTAGCTTCTGTTAATTCTGTACAGGAAAGAAAATAGAAGATATCGAGAACTTTATACACGAAGGTGTGTATCAAGTTGACAAACAGAAACAAGAAGGTTTCATATCAAACATACTCTGTGATGACGAGGTAATACTTTGGTATTATGTGACTAATTACTTACACTTATGCATATGTATTGTTCGATGAAATTCCAAATAGTAATAATGTCACGTGGAACACCATGATTTTGAGGTATTCAAGATATGGTGAAAAGAAGTAAGCGTGTGAGTTGTCTTGTCATGGTTAAGAGATCAGGAGTTGATAGTGTTTAATCTCGGTTTGTTGCAGAAAAAATATATATTATTTTTGTAGATTAGTAAAGAAGCAGGCTATTGTAGATCAATTGGTTTCCATCTAAGGAATAAATTCCTCCCTAGCTTTTTTGCATTACCAGTATGTGTGTTGGTCTGTGTGACATGAATTTTAGACAGTTTTATTTTTATAAATGTTATTTCTCTGTTTGTTATAATTGGTATTATGTTCGGTAAAACTAAATTAGCTTAGACATATTGAATGAAGATGTTCTATCAACTGAAGAAACGTGTTGAATGCAATGTCCTATGATGGTTCTTTCGACATCGTGTTTTTGTACAGCTGGACTATTGGATTTTTTAGTTTGTTACAGGTGCAAAATATTTTGTAAAATATTATCTATCTTATGTGGCGCACGGTTTAAAGATTTAAAAAGATTCAAACTGATTTCAAGGAGAATTATTAGTTTTTAATTATGTAGATAATTGAGAAAACTAATTATTGATGTCCTATCTTTGAGGATATAACTCTGCAACGCCTATGTCATATCCACCTGCTTATATGAAAGCCCAAATCCAGTTCATTGAAGATTATAAATAGAAGGCTTCAACCCTTATATTTACGTTGAACTTACATTGTATTGTGTTAGGGTTTGTGTTCTTATTGTGAGCCTCTCAATTATCATATTGATGAAAAAGTAGGACTTTGTTTTTGACTTGTAAGTTATGTCAGTCATTCCAAAGCTTTTAAGCAGTGAATGATTGTGTGTCTTTGAAGTGTGACTTCTGTGTTTTTCTAAGTGTTTAGAATTGGTCAGTGACTAGTTTGTGATTGAAATGGATTTGAGAAGGGTCTCATATCTAGGTGAGTCTTAGATAGAAGTTAAGCAAGAGTAGTGGTTAAGTGGGAAGTTATAAATAGGGGAGTTTAGCTTCGAATTAATACTATTTAGTTAACTTGATCCCTGACTTGGTAGCCCCCGGAGTAGGTGTTGGTGTACACTAAACTAGATTAACAATCATGTGTGTTCTTTACTTTTCATGCACTTTGTTTATCATATACGTTTTCATTGTGTGTTTGTTCAGAGAAAGGTGTCTAGACATCTTTTAGAACATCTAAAATTTGAATACCAGAATTTCAATTGGTATCAGAGCAGGCATCCCGCTCTGACTCTAGGTGAGGCTCAATGAAGATACTTTCTGGTACAATGGACAAGGAAGGAGGATTTATGAACAGACCATCCATTCTCAATGGAACCAACTATGACTATTGGAAAGTTCGTATGATGCCCTTTATCAAATCTGTAGACAACAAGGCTTGGAAAGTTCTAGTCAAAGGATGGGATCCACCAATGATTGTAGGTCCTGATGGGAAAACTACTGATATGGTGAAGGCTGAAGAACACTGGGATGATAAAGATGAAAACGCATCAGAGGGAAAATTCAAAGCATTTAATGCCCTATTCAATAGAGTTGACAAGAATATCTTCAGGATAATAAGAAATTGTACTATTGCCAAAGAAGCTTGGGAGATCCTGAAGACTGCTCATGAAGGAACCTAAAAGGTAAAGATGTTAAGACTTCAAATCCTTACCACCAAGTTTGAAAACTTGAGGATGAAGGAGGATAAGAGTATTCATGACTATCATATGAATATTGTTGAGATAGCCAATGCCTCTAGTGCTCCGGGGGAATAGATGTCTGAAGCAAAGTTAGTGAGAAAAATTCTTAAATCTCTTCAAAAGAGGTTTGACATGAAAGTGACTGCTATTGAAGAAGCTCAAGAAATAAGCAACATGAAATTTGATGAGCTTATGTGATCCCTATAGACCTCTGAGTTAGGGATTCGTGAAAAAACTGAAAAGAAGAAGAGCATATCCTTTGTCTCCAATTTTAATGATACAAAAGAGGAGGTTGATGTAGATACTGAAGAAGGGATATCCAATGCTATTTTGTTGATTGGAAAATAATTCAACAGTGTTGAAGAACATTGACTAAAAGTCAAGATCAAATGTCAAGAACAAATCATTGGACTAGTCATTCGACATTAACAAAAATCAGGATTCTGGAGGAAGAGATGGAACTAATGACAAGTCCAGCCAAGTAAGAGGAGTTCAATGTTATGAATGTGAAAGGTTTGGTCACATAAAAAGTGATTGTCCCATCTATATCAAGAAGCAGAAGAAAGGACTGTATGTATCATGGTCAAAAGAAGGTTCTGAAAGTGATCAGGAAGAAGAAGGTGCCAAACAAGTCACAACTCTGAGTGGAATCTATATCTCTAATAGAAACTCATACTGTGAAGAGCTTTCCTTTGAAAAACTTGCTGGTTTTTACAAGGAGTTGTGTCTCAAAAATCAAGAGGTGAATCAACTAGTAAAAGAGAAAAGGGAAATAATTGCTCAGGTAGAGTCTGAAAAAGTGGAGCACCTGTCTACCATTTCTGGTATGGAGGATGAAAAAATAATGCTTATGTCTACCATCACTGATCTGAAGGGTGAAGTTCTTTTACCCAGTTTAAAACTTGATAATATGACCAAGTCTGTCAGAATGCTTAACAATAGCTATGATATGCTTGATAAGATTATTAAGTCTAGAAAGAATGTTGGTAATATTCAAGGGGTTGGTTATCAATCTGTGAAGAACAAAAGAAAGAAGGCTGGTGTAAAGTTTGTTTGTCAAAAAAAAAAATCGAAACAAAGAATGTCAAACAAAATGTTCAAACAACAGAATGGACAGCAGAAAAATCACTCAGAAAATAGTGTCTCTACTGTTTTGGATGAAATAACTATCTTAATTGGGAAGAATGTTGTTAAGATTAAGGATCTTGGCTATGATAGTCAAGTTATAAAGAACAAAGGAGAAAGGTCTTAATTGAAAGGTGTACCTCCAAAGAAGAAACAAAAGCAGAAGATGTTGAACCACATGTCTCAACATCAGCATAGACATCATAAGAAGTACATGGGATATATGAATCAACAATAGAGATGTGATTATTGTGGAAGGTTTGGGCACTTAAAATCCTTATGCTACAGGCTATACGGTTATCCCAACTCTATTACACAGCACAGAAGAATACATAATGATGTTAAAACCAAGTCTAAGAGGTTTTTCAAGAATGATACTCATGGACTCATAGCTCACACTGCGCTCAGAGATTCTACAAGAGATGGTTGTTTTTTGATAGTGGTTGTTCTAGACACATGACTGGTGTCAAGAAATTTCTAGTGGATATTAAACCACTTTCCTCTAATTATGTCACTTTTGGAGATGAATCAAAAAATGAAATTAAAGGTGTTGGAAAAATGAGTTGCACTGGTCTGCCAAATATGGAAAAGGTATTATTTGTTAAGGGGCTGACTTCAAATTTGATAAGTATTAGTCAACTCTACGACCAAGGTTTCAAAGTCAACTTTACTGCTTCTGAATGTCTGGTAACTGATGAGAAGAATGAAGTTTTCATAAAGGGAATCAGATCAAAAGACAATTGTTATTTATGGATCCCTCAAGAAACAAATTGCTCCTCCATATGTTTGATGCCAAAATAGGTTGAGATGAAGTTACTTCAGAAGAAACTTGACCGATTACTCCTAAAAGGCACGAAGAAAGTCCAACCAAAGGAAGCAACCATATGTACTCCTAAGCTAAACATGGAGAAAATAAAAATTTGTGGTGAATATGAAACAAGGAAGCAAACCAAGATGTCACTCCCAAAGTTGCATCATCAAGTTACTTCCAAGAGGTCATAAATTCTTCACATGGCACTAATGGAACCTAAGCAGGATGACGGTCTTGGTAGAGAGAAATATGTTGGTTTAATTGCTGATGAAATTTCAAAACCTGTCTGGATGAACACTATCAAAGGAAAAAACGATGTTTAGGAATTATAGCAATTACTGATGGGGAGGAATGCTACAGATTCTCTATCCTTCCTCCATGTTGTTGTGGTTACAACTGTCAAAGGATGGGACAAAAACTCTTTGCAAAGGGTTGACTTAAAGAAGAATTTAATGGTAGGTAAGGTCAGTGGTAACATTCCTAAAAATGGTGATAGAATCAAGGAGTGCATGAGGCTATTTGATAGAGGCAAGAGGTGGATGATCACCTGAAGACGATCAAGATTGTATTGTTCCCTTAACTATAGTATTCCTTTACTATTATTATTGAAGGTGGTGCGTGTGAATGATGTCCTACCAAATGTCATGACATCTAACCTGATATGTGAAAGTGAAAGGTTCATATTAGTGTTTTGATTTTGGATTTCCTCTTGAGGGGGATAAATGATCATCTAAAAGAACAAGGAATAATGGTAAATCACTAGTGTGAAGAAGTCATCTGCTATATGTGGATTCATCATGAACTATTTTTGGTCACCCATGAGTGTTGGGTGGATGGAACTCTCTAAAGTAAGCCCATTGGTGTGATCATACCATTGTCCAAGATGGTGTTGGGACATCTCACCATATTATGTCTCCAGGAATCATAATGAGTTATATCTGAAAACTCTCTAGTTCTCTTGTCTATTGCTATTACTCCGTTGGTTGTTTCTTTAGTGAAATGCTAAGAGTAACACTCTTGGCCTTGTCTGATGAAGTCAGAAGGGTTGAATAACTATTTTGCATGGCTCATAGTTTATGCTTTAGTCTCTTTATCCCTAATAGTGAATTGTATGGCAAGGGATGTGAAGGGCATGTGTGTAGGTTGTTATGAATAGTGTGACCACATTGTTCCTTCATCTAGAGACATGTGATATAACAATGTTGGAGTTGTTCAATGGTCAAAGAGAGAGGTGGATCAGTCTTTTGTCTCTCTTCTGAATTGAGTAGTGCACCAATAACAAGAATTATCTTATCTTTATTGGAAATTGCTTGTACTGACCATTTGTTGCTTTACATCAAGGCATCGTTACAATCTATAATAACTTCTTTGGTATTTAAATACCCCTTATTAGTTTTTCAGGTTGTGTAGTGTTTGTTTGGTTCCCCTCAGTTTTGTTCATTTGTGTGTTCTTTCATACTCAAGCTCAATTTTTGTCGAATTTTGGCTATAAAGGGGGAGAGTAATGTCATTGATTGAGTCTTGATTTGTAGTTGGTTGTTGCTTCTGACTTGAAAAAATTAAGGGGGAGTATGACTTTCTGGGATAAGGGTTTTTTGTTCTTTCATCTGATGAGTCTTATGTTTTGGGTATATACAGGATGTTGCTCAAGATGTTCTAATATCTTGTCTGGTCTGGTGTGTCTTTTTGCTTCTGTCACATGATCTTCTAATTTATGATGCTTCTATCACATGGTCTTCTAACTTGAGTTATTCAGGTTAGAATTTTTTTTGGTGTCTTGAGGCTACATGGAAATTCTCTTGGGGCTTTGTGACAAGAATTGGTTCTGAGTTTGAGGGGGAGTGAGTTGATTGTTCTTGGAGATGTAGTTTATCTTCTTCCTCGTGTACACCAAGTGTATTTGTCCTAGGTGTACTCTCCAGTTATGAAAGTTCTATTCTCTGGAGTGGTACCTGGCATGTTTTGTGTTTTGGATTGGGATTCTATACTTAGCAGGTTTTGTATTTTGAGTTAGACTGCTATGAAAACTTGTCAGAAATGATGTTCCCATATGTTGAGAATTTGGTATTCTCTTGTTGAGTAGCTTCCACTAACTATTGCTTTAATATTTGATGTACTGACTTCTGCTGTTGTTGTGTCTCTGATTGTGTGTTAGGTGCTTCTCAAACCTGAGCTATTGCTATTTACATGTGGAAGATGTGAAGACGTGCGAAGTTGTTTTAGCCAAAATAAGTCAAAGGGAGAGATTTTTATTTCTCTGTTTATTGTGATTGACATTATGTTTTGTAAAACTAACATAGCTTATATATGTTGAATGAAGATATTCTATCAACTGGAACAACATGTTAAATGCGATGTCCTATGAAGGTTCTTTTGACATCGTGTTTTTGTACAGCTGGACTGTTGGATTTTTTAGTTTGTTACAGGTGCAGAATATTCTGTAAAATATTATCTATCCTATGTGGTGCACGGTTTGAAGATTTAAAAAGATTCAAGCCGATTTTAAGGAGAATTATTAGTTTCTAATTATGGAGATGATTGAGGAAACCAATGATTCATGTCCTATCTTTGAGGAGATAATTTTGCAGCGCCTATGTCATATCCAACTGCTTATGTGAAGTCCAAATCCAGCTCATTGAAGATTATAAATAGAAGGCGTCAACCCTAGTACTTGCGTCGAACTTACATTGTATTATGTTAGGGTTTATGTGTTTATTGTGAGCCTCTCGATTATCATATTGATGAAAGAGTAGGACTTTGTTTTTGAGTTGTAAGTTATGTCAATCATTTCAAAGCTTTTAATAAGTGAATGATTGTGTCTCTTTGAAGTGTGACTTATGTGTTTTTCTAAGTGTTTATAATTGGTCAGTCACTGGTTTGTGATTGAAAGAGATTTGAGAAGGGTCTCATACCTAGGTGAGTCTTAGGTAAATGTTAAGAAGGGGTAGTGATTAAGTAAGTAGTTGTAAACGGGGGAGTTTAACTTCGAATTGATACTATTTAGTTAACTTGATCTCTGGCTTGGTAGCCTCTATAGTAGGTGTTGGTGTACACCGAACTAGGTTAACAATCCTATGTTGTCTTTACTTTTCTTCACTTTGTTTATCATATACCATGTCATTGTGTGTTTGTTCAGAGAAATGTGTCTTGACATCTTTTAGGACATCTGAGATTTGAATACCAGAATTTCAATCAACATTATTCCATCTTGGCAGGATAATATGCAGACTATTGGTGTCAAGTTGTTGACCCAAACAAAACACATACCTACCTTGGAAAATTTAGCCAGCCAGGAGGAGTTGAAGGATTCTATTGATGTTGCCGGTTAAAGATAAGTTATGCACGTATATGGCTTTTATAGACGCCTCTAATCTATGCTTAGAAGTGGTTAGGTTCTCGTATGTGTTTACAACTCTTGATTATTTATTGTTGACAATCCTCGACATCACTAAAGAATGAATCTCGTCATAATAAAAACTTTGACTGACATATATATGTTACTCTGATTTTCGACTTATTAAACAACATCGTTCTTCACGATCCTCAAAGGACGTGCTCTCGTATCCTTGCGTTTGTTCATAACGCTTACTGTTATAATTATCGCGAATATTATGGTTCACACATTGATTATCATTAAATATTGACAAAGCCATTGGACTGTGAAGTATGGGAAACATATTCTCTGCGTTTTAGAATATTGAAGTTTCACACAGTGAATGTTTGAAGGCTTTTGCTCAGTGTGATACGGTGGCAGAACCGACTGTTTATACTGGTTTTGCGTTGGTGTTCGCAAATGTTGTCGTAAGCAAGAGTCGCCATCGACTTTTCTTTTATCCAAATTAAGGAAAGAGTGAAAAGAACAGAAAAAGACCTTTTCGAGTGTTTTCTGAGTAAGGGGGTAGATTATGGAAAGGGAAGGTGTTAGCATCCTTTCCATCCGTAGTTATCTACGGACCCTTAGTTGCTTGCTAGTTCACTTGCTTTTGTTTGAAAATGTGCTTGTGGTGTGGGTTTGAAAATATTTTGAAAACGTCTTTGTAATGATTCTCGTCTCTATAAGAATGCATACAAAGTGTTGGTTTTGAAAATAGTTCAAAGAAGTGTTTGCGGAAGATGTTTTTTGAAAGTGATTTTGAAAAGTGTGTTTGTAATGATTCTCGTCTCTATAAGAATGCATACAAAGGGCTTTGACTTTTAAAAATGTTTTAATTGAAAGTGTATGTGTGAAAATGATTTTTTGTTGTGAGTAAGCGAGCAACTATGAGCATCCTACCTACTCAAAAGGTCTAATATTATTTTCCTCCTCCTTTAGATGTTGTTATCTTACCATTGATTGATAAGTAGCCCCATCATTGGATGTATGAGGGTTATTCTAAGGGACATACAGTCATAAATGCAACAATATAGAGACACTTTAGCAATTTCTGTTTAGGGACTAGATCATTTACCGAAAGGCAACTGTAGGGTCATCGAAGGACTATGATCTTTTGATTTATGGGTATTTGCTAAAGCATCCCTGTCTCGAGGGACATGACTGTTTTATTTCCGAAGGCAACCAAAGTTGGGTACCCTAGAGGTGTATATGTGTAATGTGTGTTATATTCAGCTTTTTTTTTTGTCTTTTTGTTAGGTTTGCTAGCGTTTTGTTATTAGTCTTGTCAGGCAATCCTAGTTACTAGCAGTTAATATATATATAGGAATTTAAATGCGAAAATTAAATCTACGCTATTACATGGTTTTATGAGAGGTACATTGGAGAAATATGAAAAATAAAGTCCTAGTTACTATTACAGACCATGAGTAAATACATTAATAATAAAAATGCGAAATTAAATAAACGCGCATGAAATTGAAAATAACGTCTAAAAAAACATCCTAAGAAATAAAAATCTTTTTGTTTATTTTTGATTTTTATGCAAAGAAAATAAATTGAGAAAATAAAATTAGACCTACATTCTAATTTGTTTTAATTCTTTTTGAAAAGAGGATGTTAAAATCAATTAATTAACTATTTTAGAAATTTATTTAATTAATAAAAAAACTAATCATAAATTATTTGTGATTTTTTTATTTGATTTTTGATTTAAAAGAAGTGAGTAAAAATAAAATAAGAATAAATGCAATAAAAATAATCCTTGGATCAAAGAAATGATGGTCTTCGATCCATGAAGGACGGTGGTCATCGATCCATGTGAAGGATAGCCTTCGATCATGTGAAGGCAGGCCTTCGATTCATGTGAAGGATAGTCTTCTATCATGTGAAGACAGACCTTCGATCCAGCAAAGAATGTTGTTAGAGGCGTCTGATGACTTGCCCATGGAGGAAAGCACTGAAACCTACAAGAAAAAGTGTCAACAAAACAAAAGCTTGACCTGGGTGTCGAAACCCAGGTCCTTCGATCTTGTGTATGTTGGCCTTATTTATACTGGATCTGCAACAAGTGTTAGAAACAAAAGGAAACAAATACAGGCCTGGGTACCACACCCAGGCCCTTCGATCATTAATGAAAATCGAATGACTATGACATGCAAAGAAAAAAAATGGAATTTGATTCCTTACTTTTTCCTTACCAACAGTGGTGTATGGATTTGTGGTGTTGGAGATGCCTAGTGCTTGGGCACGTTCTCTGTAAACTTCAAGGAGTGAGTGGAGTGTTGTTGAAGATTCCTTCGATTTGGATTACTCATGAGATTTTTGACAATTTTGGTGGCTTATGAGGCAACGTGTGCGTATAGTGTGTATGGTTCCCCTGGGCTTGTGTCTCCACCTTGTGCATATGTATGTGGTCTCCTTATATAGAGGGGATGGAGGGGGCAAGAAGGAAAAAGAGTAAACAACCATTAAGTTGGTGTTTTAAGACCATGAATGATGTTTTGTAACTTTTCCAAAGTCACGGAAACTTGTCCCTTTTTGAATTTGAACGAACCTGGACACATTTGGCTCCTTCGAATGCCTTCAGTCCATGCCCTTCGATTGACCTCAAGTTTCCTCTTTCGATTGGGTCTTTTGAATGGACCTTTTGTGTACCCTTCGAATGGGCCTTTGGTTGCCTCCTTCGAAGGGACTTTTGAGTGTCTTTCATATGTATGCTTTGTGTCCTCTTCGAATGGGCCACTAAGGTGTGTCCTTCAAATGGGCTATCATGCGTGTTAAAGTGTGTACAATTGTTTCAAAGGGGGCCATTGCCTAGGCGAAGCTGGCACAAAGGTAACCAATGCCTTATGGGTCGAAGGAAACTTTTTTGACTGGTGGATCAAAAAAAGATTTTTGCCTGGTGGATCGAAGGCAAATCTGAAGGAGTCTTGGCCTTGTATGCTGAAGGCAGGCTGAAGAGGGGGCCTTTGCCTTGTGAATTGAAGACCAGTGAGAGGTGCCTTTTGCCTTGTGAATTGAAGGCATGTTGATGGGTCTTTGCCTTGTGAAACCAAGGCAAGCATGAAGAGGCATACGTGCACTGGTGACAAGCTGAGGGGCCTTTTGCCCAGTGGGAGCTTTGTGAACTAGGCTTGATTGAAGGATACTCAGCGCCTAATCGAAGCTGGTATACATGAGTTTATTTGTTGGTGAATCGAAACACACTTGTAGGGGATTCTTGCTTTGTGCGCTGAAGGCACGCATAGAGGGAGTATCTACCTAGTCAAAGCAGGAATCAAGCTGTCTCCAAAGAAACCAAATGCCCAAACGAAGCAGGAATCAAGCTTGCTCCAAAAAAATCAAATGCCCAATCGAAGCAGGAATTAAGCTTGCATACATGTAGCCATTGCATTGTGAATCAAGCCAGCATGCAAAGCCAATGGTGCAATCGAAGGAGCACTAACAGGAGGCCCTTCCCTTTTAGATCGAAGGAGGTTGTTTCAAAGGAAACACATGCCCAGTCAAAGCTTGTATACAGCAAACAAGCAAAAGGACAAGGCTTCAATCAAAGTTAGAAATTTGAGGCAAGCTTGGAGGAGGTTAGGCGCTCAATCGAAGCCTGTCAAAATGCCAATCGAAAGACACCTTGTTCATCTTCACCCATATAAGAAAAAATCTTGGAAAACATGAAAGAGAATATTTTGGGGTACAACAGCTGCCCCTGTTCAATCTTCATAAACCTGAAGATGTAGATTGGCTTGTCTGTCTTTCGTGATCTAAAGGTGGAAGATGATTGAACACTAGAGTTCCCAGGAATTTACACTCGCATGAGGTAACACTGATTGTTGATGATGGCAGGAATGGGCTTACAGATTCCGTTTGGATAAAATGACAGAGTCATCGGAGATGGGCTTAAAGATGCCATCCAAAGTAGATGCTGATTTCACACATGGTTCCTTTGGGGGTTCCTGTTCCTGCTGTTTAATGAGGAGTCTGCTAGGGAATATGGGTTTCTGTTGTTCTCCTTCTTGAGGAAAACTCTGGGGAATAGAGTTTAGGAACTTCAGTTGTCCATTACTCTACTGGTATTTATCTCTTGACTAAAAATGTATTAGGAAGAGCCTGCGTAGGGCTGTTTCAGGATGAGTTCGTGTTGGACTGCCTCTGGAGAGCTATATAGAATAATCTTTGATGATTGCTACCTCAACAGATAATGAAGGAATCTTTGATGACTACTACCTCAATAGATAATGAAGGAATCTTTGATGATTGCTACCTCAACAGATAATGAATGAATCTTTGACGATTGCTACCTCAATAGATGATGAAGGAATCTTGGACAATTGCTACCTCAACAGATAATGAAGGAATCTTTGACAATTGCTACCTCAATAGATAATTAAGGAATCTTGGACGATTGTTACCTCAACAAATGATGAAGGAATCTTTGACGATTGCTACATGAACAGATAATGAAGGAATCTTTGACGATTTCTACCTCAACAGATAATGAAGGAATCTTTGACGATTGCTACCTCAACAGATAATGAAGGAATCTTGGACGATTGCTACCTCAATAGATAGTGAAGGAATCTTTGATAATTGCTACCTCAACAGATAGTGAAGGAATCTTTGATGATTGCTACCTCAACAGATAATGAAGGAATCTTTGACGATTTCTATCTCAACAGATAATGAAGGAATCTTGGACGATTGCTACCTCAACAGATAGTGAAGGAATCTTTGACGATTTCTACCTCAACAGATAGTGAAGGAATCTTGGATGATTTCTACCTCAAGAGATAGTGAAGGAATCTTTAACGATTGCTACCTCAACAGATAATGAAGGAATCTTGGATGATTTCTACCTCAACAGATAGTGAAGGAATCTTGGATGATTTCTACCTCAACAGATAGTGAAGGAATCTTTAACGGTTTCTACCTCAACAAATAATGAAGGAATCTTTGATGATTGCTACCTCAACAGAGTACCAGAAATTTGTCTGGTCATGTAAATAGTTGATGATATTTATCTATTTATAGACTTTTACCTTAAAAGATAAAGGGCTAACTGTATGCAATGTCATGATGCATAAAGTGCAAATGATGCTCTCAAAACAAATGAGGTTTGTAATATATGCATTCGTGTTGAATATGCTATGACACCTACAAAATGATGTATAAATGCAATGTATGAACGCGTCAGTCATTCCACTGTTGTATTGTTGAACTAGGGAGAATGAATCCCTGATTGTTGCAGGTCTTCAAATTTGTTGAAGTTGAAATGCTGGGAGATGAACTTCCGTTGTTAGAGAAATAAATGCTATTGGGGAAGGAAACTCCGTGAATTGCTTGTGGATTTGGTTGAAATCCTGAGAAGCTTGGTGACTTCATTGGAAAATTTTTTTTGTTGGAGTAGCAAATTGGAAATTCTTGCTCTGCCGGGAATATAAGAACATCTGACACCATTAGGATGCATGCTGAGAATATGGCAGTGATTTTGCAGTAGGATGCCCCTGCCTCTGTACCTGTTGGAGAAAGTATTTGCGGAGGTTTTGTGGATGGTTTAAGTGTCATCCCAACTCATGAGGTTTTTAGCATATGTTGATCAGGGTAATAAGTCTTCAAATGATAGACAAGTGACGAGATGATGGGACATAGTTGTACGCTTTAAATCCCTAACTTTTTCCTGGACTGTCCTTTTAGATTTTCAATCCACCGGGATACCCTTTTTTGCCCAAGTCGCCTTTTTAGGTTTTTGACTTGCCGAGTGTACAAATCTTTCATATGTATATCCCTAATTTTTGCCCAAACTTTTGGTTCGCCGGGATGCCCTTATTTTTTCCTAGGCCATTCGACCTAGCGGGTCTTTGTTCATGCATAGTATTTTCCAATTATGTCCACGTTCACCGGGTACGGAGGATTGTCATTGTCCATAGTGGTAAGTGTTGCCACACTGCCAGAAGATGTTTGCTTGATTGCAAGTGATTCGTTGCTTGAATTCATGTCTAATGTCCCAAGTGATTCAGACGGAGGTCTTCCCCTGGCTATTTGGCATTTTTGAGAGATTCCTCGAATCTTGACTTGACTACCCCAGATCAGCTGGATACCGTGTCACGCCCCTTGATTGTGAAGGGCCTATTATTGGAAATGTCTTTTCCGTCTGAGGTGATTCTGTCTATTGAGAGGATCTTCATTCACTGGATATTCGTTGTGCAAATTTCTCTACTGTTTGAACAATTAGTCATATGCAAACAATGTCATTTAAAGAATGCAAAGCTTATGTTTGTCTTGAAGTTTGAAAATTCATTTTTTTAGCAAAACAAACAAATTTTGTAAAAATGTCATATCAACTCAATATTTATAGCAAACCCTATAGGAGTCAGGATACCTTTTGTAACAGTATGCTTTCGAACTAACACATGCTTCAGTTAGGACTTTTGAGGGTTGTAGCGTGGCCTGGTTCATGGTTTAAGAAACAAAGGATAAAGGCTCAAATTTTATTTGTACCCAACCCGCTCTTCGTGATGTTCTCCAGTCCTATACTCAGTTAATTGTGCGTTTTAGATCCAAATTGAGTCTAGAATCTTTGCTCTGATACTTAGTGATGGTTCAGAAATTTGAACGTTTGTTTGAGAAGGCAGTCATTTTTGTAACCTTTTTTTTAGTTGTTGAGGATTTGTATGACCATATTTTTTTATTTTGTTATCCCTACTTTTGCCTGAACTATTTCCTTTGTGATTACAGTTAGTGGGATGCCCCGACTTTTTTTTCTTAAGTCTCCTTCATAGGTTTTAACTTAGCGGCCTTTTCTTTTGAAAGTCAATGACTGCCTGCTTTGATGATTATGCGGAACCATCACCATCTTTTGGAAGGTATCTTCTACACCATTTATCGTGTATGAAGGATGAACTTGCGACTGAATGCACCTCTGAATTAACTGAGAAATCTACCCTGCCCCAGGTTATGATTAAGGGTTTTAATTTGTGTGAAAAGAAAAACTCATACTTCTTTGGCCCAAAGGGGTTGACTAGGGATTATCTTCCTTATAACTCTATTGTTTAAGATTTGAAAGAACGCTTGTACATTGTCAGCGGGGTTTGTTCAAAAGCATACTGTAGAGATTGTGGTATCATTTTCATTATCCTCCCTCCAAAAGCTTAGAGATTTTAATCGATAGTTGAATATCACCAAAAGGAAGTAAAAACACAGTTTGAACATAATGAATACGAATGAAATAATTCAAGACAAACATATGCAATGTATTAATATGAATAACCAAAGTTTGACATAAAGATAAATGTTTTTAAGCAACAACAAAATTACAACTAATAATTCAAATGAAATAAACGCTCTCAATTTTGACCATGATTTGGCATGGGAGCAGTGATCACACTGGGGTCTTAGGAGAGTCAAATTCGATCTCCTTGTTGTCGATCAAATCCTGAATCTTATTCTTTAAAGTCCAACAGTTGTCAGTGTCATATCCAAGACTATCAGAATGGTGAGCACATTTTACATTAGGATTGTACTTAGGAGAAGAGGTATCAGATTTTTGAGGAGGATCCTTTAGTGTAATCAGCTCCGCTTTTAGCAATTATTGTAATGCTTGAGACAAAGGCATATTAATATCAGTGTACTACCTCTCTTGATACTTTATCCTACGCCTATTGCCCCGTTGATGTTGAACATGTGTAGGATTAGAAGTTAACAATGCTCCCACAGACTGATGGTGGTTATTTGTATTATGGCGCCTTTGACCATAAACAACATTAGTTTCTTTTTTACCACCAAATGGATTCCTCTCAGCATTAGAGGATGCAACCATTGGAATCTTTCCACTCTTGATACTGTTTTTGATCCTTTCCCCATTCAAAACCATCTCTGTAAAACCGGATGAAGAACTCCCAATCAGCAGATTAAAGAACGGGCCCGTTAGAGTGCCCATGAACATGTCTACCATTTCCTAATCATTCAGAGGAGGTTGTACCCTGCCAGCTATATCCCTCCATTTCTGTGCATATTCCTTGAACCCTTCTCTTGAGCCCATAGATATATTCTGCAATTGCACTCGAGTTGGTGCCAGGTCAGCATTGTATTGGTATTGCTTGTAGACAGCAGCAGCCAAGTCTTCCCAGGTATGGATGTCAGTTCCTTCTAGATGATAGAACCACTCCAGTTGAGTGTCAACCAAACTTTCTTGGAAGAAATGGACCCATAGCTTCCAGTCAGCAATGTGAGGCTGGATCTTTCTGACATATGACTTCAAGTGAAGCTTTGGACAGGAAACACCATCATATTTTGCAAAGATAGGGACCTTGAACTTAGGTGGGATGACCACCCTTGGAACCAACCCTAATTCTTCAAAATCCAGACCGGGTACCCTCTGAATTTCCATTGCATTGAGGTGATCCTCCAACTGCTTGTATTTGTTATCAGTAGGAGGATACTGCTCTTCAGTATATTCGGCTTCATCTTCCTCATACGCTGGATTGTTGTCTCCTTCCTCGGATTTCTCATCACCTTCCTCTTGATTATCCCCCTCCTTTGATGGGGTTGGAAATATAGAGCTTGGTTAGCTGGTCTTCTTCTTCCCACACTCAAAACACGAACTAGTTTCTTTGCCTTTTTCTTCTTGTATTTGAGAACAAGAGCCTTCAGATCTTCTTGTCTCTTATCCAGATCCAGGAACATTTCTTAGAATTGAACATTATGTGCCTGAAGCTCCTTAACTGTTTGTTCAAGAGCAATTTCTTTTTGCTGAAATAAACAGCGAAAAGATAAGAAACTTGTCTGGAGAATACCTGTTATGTAATGACATGTATGATATGCAAATATTTTCAAGGATCTCGCGGGTTAAACAAGAAAATGTCAGAAGTTGAATTTTGCAGCTTTGATTGAAGAACTTCGTATCGTTGAAAGTCCTTCTACGAGAGTCAAGCTCACCATATCGAGTGGGTCATAGCCCCTGACTCAAGTTGTCGTGTTTTGATCCTTTAACGGAATTGGCTAGAGGAAAATAAATCCCCTTGCACCTTGCTAGATGTCTGGTTCATCATAACCTGCACACAGGCTCTTGAGATCCTTGAAATGGTTAAAGAGATGCTATGGGATGATGTTTATGCTATGCATCAAGCAAAATGTAGGGTGATGAAGACAACTATGTCTTGCAAGAAAATCAGTTATTGGATAATGAATGTAAACAAATCCTGTAAGGAAATCATGTTGTTAGATAATAAAATCCTGCAAGTAGTTCAAGTTGAAAGCAAACAAGTCACACAAGTAGCCTTAGGTTTAGGCTTGCACGGGGTTTATAGGTAAGTGCCCTCTTAAAGTTTAGTTGGCTCAACCTGTCCTATCAATAGTAACCGGGTTCTAAAAAGTCTCAATATCACTGATCTTTCTTTATCGAGCGTTATTTCAGCTTAGCAATCTTTTCTTGCAGACGAAACATCTCAAAAGTCTGATCTCAATGAGTGCAGCATCGATTATCAACCAATCCCCAGCTTTACACCGAGGCCGGCTATCTCACTACTTTCTAATGGCCAAGTTTCTTCAACTAAGGTTCTAAGGCCCATTAGTGCTTCACGATAGCACGCGACGGCCCCGTATTCTCCTCGATTTAACATAAGGGATACCGATACCAACCAAAGTGTCACACCAACACAGCTATCACTTTAACCATATCAGTCTACACCGTACAGTCTCCACGATCTATTGTTGTTTACCTAAAAATATTCCCCCAGATCTGGGTGTAGGATCTATAGTAACAAAAACCCAAACAACTCTCCAAAGATAAAGCATACAAAGCAAGCAAATACAACAGTTTTAAAATGAACTAACTCTAAGGTAACCCCACTTTTTATGTTTCCCCAGCAGAGTCGCCAGTTCTGTGATACGGTGGCAGAACCGACTATTTATACTGGTTTTGCATTGGTGTTCACAAATTTTGCGGTATGCAAGAGTCGCCACCGACTTTTCTTTTATCCAAATTAAGGAAAGGGTGAAAAGAACAGAAAAAGACCTTTTCGAGAGTTTTTTGAGTAAGGGGGGGTAGATTATAGAAAGGGAATGTGTTAGCAACCTTTCCATCCGTAATTATCTACGGGATCTTAGTTTCTTGCTAGTTCACTTGCTTTTGTTTGAAAATGTGCTTGTGGTGTGTGTTTGAAAATATTTTGAAAACGTCTTTGTAATGATTCTCGTCTCTATAAGAATGCATACAAAGTGTTGTTTTGAAAATAGTTTAAAGAAGTGTTTGTGGAAGATGTTTTTGAAAGTGATTTTGAAAAGTGCCTTTGTAATGATTCTCGTCTCTATAAGAATGCATACAAAGGACTTTGACTTTTAAAAATATTTTAATTGAAAGTGTATGTGTGAAAATGATTTTTTGTTGTGAGCAAGCGAGCAACTATGAGCATCTTACCTACTCAAAAGGTCTAATATTCTTTTCCTCCTTCTTTAGATGTTGCTATCTTACCATTGATTGATAAGAAGCCCCATCATTGGATGTATGAGGGACATTCTAAAGGACATACAATCACAAAGGCAACAATGTAGAGACGCTTTAGCAATTTTTGTTTAGGGACTAGATCATTTATCGAAAGGTAACTGTAGGGTCATCGAGGGATTATGATCTTTTGATTTATGGGTCTTTGCTAAAGTGTCCCTGTCTCGAGAGAAATGACTGTTTTATTTCCGAATGCAACCAATGTGGGGTACCCTAGAGGTGTATATGTGTAATGTGTGTTATATTCAGTTATTTTTTTTCTTCTTTTTGTTAGGTTTGCTAGCATTTTGTTATTAGTCTTGTCAAGCAATCCTAGTTACTAGCAATTAATATATATATATATATATATATATATATAGGAATTTAAATGCGGAAACTAAATCTACGCTATTACATGGCTTTGTGAGAGGTACATTGGAGAAATGTAGAAAATAAAGTCCTAGTTACTATTACAGACCATGAGCAAGTACATTAATAATAAAAATACGAAATTAAATAAATGCGCATGAAATCGAAAATAACGTCTAATAAAAACATCCTAAGAAATAAAAATCTTTTTGTTTATTTTTTATTTTTATGCAAAGAAAATAAATTGAGAAAATAAAATTATACCTACATTCTAATTTATTTTAATTCTTTTTGAAAAGAGGATGTTAAAATCAATTAATTAATTATTTCAGAAATTTATTTAATTAATAAAAAAAACTAATCCTAAATTCTTTGTAATTTTTTTAATTTGATTTTTGATTTAAAAGAAGTGAGTAAAAATAAAAATAAGAATAAATGCAATAAAAAGAATCATTCGATCAAAGAAATGATGGTCTTCGATCTATGAAGGACGGTGGTCTTTGATCCATGTGAAGACAGACCTTCGATCCATGTGAAGGATAGCCTTCGATCATGTGAAGACAGGCCTTCGATCCAACAAAGAATGTTGCTGGAGGCGTCTGATGACTTGCCTGTGGAGGAAAGCAATGAAACCTGCAAGAAAAAGTGTCAACAAAACAAAAGCATGACCTGGGTGTCGAAACCCAGGTCCTTCGATCCTGTGCGTGTTGGCCTTATTTACGCTGGATCTGCAACAAGTGTTAGAAACAAAAGGAAACAAATACAGGTCTGGGTACCACACCCAGGCCCTTCGATCATGAATGAAAATCGAATGACTATGACATGCAAAGAAAAAATGAAATTTGATTCCTTATTTTTTCCTTACCAACAGTGGTGTATGGATCTGTGGTGTTGGAGATGCCTAGTGCTTGGGCACGTTCTCTCTAAACTTCAAGGAGTGAGTGAAGTGTTGTTGAAGATTCCTTCGATTTGGATTATTCAGGAGATTTTTGACAATTTTGGTGACTTGTGAGGCAGCGTGTGCGTATAGTGTGTATGGTTCCCCTGGGCTTGTGTCTCCACCTTGTGCGTATGTATGTGGCCTCCTTATATAGAGGGGATAGAGGGGACAAGAAGGAAAAAGAGTAAACAACCATTAAGTTGGTGTTTAAGGCTATGAATGATGTTTTGTAACTTTGCCAAAGTCACAAAAACTTGTCCCTTTTTGAATTTGAATAAACCTTGACACATTTGGCTCCTTCGTATGCCTTCAGTCCCTGCCCTTCGATTGGCCTCAAGTTGCCTCTTTCAACTGGGTCTTTTGAATGGACCTTTTGTGTACCCTTCAAATGGGCCTTTGGTTGCCTCCTTAGAAGAGACTTTTGAGTGTCTTTCATATGTATGCTTTGTGTCCTCTTCGAATGGGCCACTAAGGTGTGTCATTCGAATGGGCTATCATGCGTGTTAAAGTGTGTACAACTGTTTCAAAGGGGGTCATTGCCTAGGCGAAGCTGGCACAAAGGTAGCCAATGCCTTGTGGGTCGAAGGAAACTTTTTTTCCTGGTGGATCAAAAGAAGATTTTTGCCTGATGGATCAAAGGCAAGTCTGAAGGAGTCTTGACCTTGTGTGCTGAAGGCAGGCTGAAGAGGGGGTCTTTGCCTTGTGAATCGAAGACCAGTGAGATGGGCCTTTTGCCTTGTGAATCGAAGACTAGTGAGAGGGGCCTTTTGCCTTGTGAATCAAAGGCATACTGATGGGTCTTTGTCTTGTGAAACCAAGGCAAGCATAAAGAGGCATATGTGCGTTGGTGACAAGTTGAGGGGCCTTTTGCCCAGTGGGAGCTTTATGAACTAGGCTTGATCGAAGGATACTCGACGTCTAATCGAAGCTGGTATGCAAGAGTTCATTTGCTGGTGAATCGAAACACACTTGTAGGGGATTCTTGCTTTGTGCGTTGAAGGCACGCACAGAGGGAGTATCTACCTAGTCGAAGCAGGAATCAAGCTGGCTCCAAAGAAATCAAATGCCCAAACGAAGCAGGAATCAAGCGTGCTCCAAAGAAATCAAATGCCCAATCGAAGCAGGAATTAAGCTTGCATGCATGTAGCCATTGCATTGTGAATCAAGCCAGCATGCAAAGCCAATGGTACAATCGAAGGAGCACTAACAAGAGGTCCTTCCCTTTTGGATCGAAGGAGGTTGTTTCAAAGGAAACACATGCCTAGTCGAAACTCGTATACAGCAAACAAGCAAAAGGCCAAGACTTCAATCGAAGCTTGGAAATTTGAGGCAAGTTTGGAGGAGGTTAGACACTCAATCGAAACCTGTCAAAATGCCAATCGAAAGACACCTTGTTCATCTTCACCCATATAAGAAAAAATCTCGAAAAACATGAGAGAGTAAATTTTAAGGTACAACACTCGACTTTAGGAATAATGCAAGGACTGATCAGAAAGGTTACGACTATTTTTCCAAATAACACCGGGGCTGAACTGAGGCAGTGACCAACGGATGTATATTCTTTCACGTCCGGGTTATCTGACATGAAGGACTGGGTGATCCAATGATTGTCACAGGGAACGGGGATAAAATCCAATTGGAGGCATCATCTCAAAACGCCACCTTCATGATTTAATTGCTACAAATCTGTGGTGAAAACGCAGATTCTATAAAGTTGCCGTAACATACCAAATTCAGTCAATATATGTATAAAGTTTATCTATGGTCAGTTCGAATTGTATTAGTAATATATGGACAAGAAGGACATGTCAGAATTACTACTAAACATCTCCCAACAAAGGTAATATGCCAAAATCTATCAACATAACAAATATTTATACTAAAAATATACCAACTCAATTCACTACTCTTTTTAATATGTATACATTCCTCATTTACCACAACTTTCAGTTCACCTCAAACTTTATTTCAATAATACAACAGAGCCAAACGATTCTTGATGGTGCATGTGGCTTTAAATGATCTCTTCGATTAGGAAAAGTTGGTTAGCATTAAAAAATTTGTTAATCAATAAGAACAATTGAAAAGTATATATGGCATTGTTTCACTTTCCTCGATTTGGTGCGAGAAAAAAAATAAAAGAAATCGGAAATTGAAAGTTGCTGATTAAAATAATTTTTCATTAATTATGTATTTAATTAATTGTTTTTTTTAATTATTATTATAAATTGTGATATTACGTCGTACCACATCAGTATTGTGTGTTTGTACGTCAGTAACGTGTGAATTTACGTTTAATCTTATAAAGTTCATGCGAACATATGAATTATTACTTTATTTTTGTACAATTAAAAAAATAAAAATAAAAATAATTTATTAATGCACATACACAAAAAATGTTTTGTTTTTTTATAAATTATTTATATATATAATATTTTTATTTTAAAATTATTTTTAACTTAAATTAAATATAATTTAAAAATAATATATAAAAAATAGAAATATATATTAGTGATGAAACATTTTTAGTAAAACAATTTAGTTTTTATTTAAAAAGTATGTGTTTTAAAAAAAAAGAACTATTTTAGTTAAATAATTTTATTTTAATTATTTATATTTTTATTATATTTTAAAAACAAAAGTGTGCGTACCACATTAGTACTCGTGCGAAAGCACGAGTTACACACCAGTACCATGTAAGGGCACGGGTAATCAGACCAAAATTTATGTGAATACACGAGTAACAAATCAGTACCGTGTAAATGCACAAGTAATCAAACCAAAATCTATGTGAACGCACGGGTAACACACCAGTACCGTCTTAACGCACGGATAATCAGTTAAAAATTCATGTGAAGCACGGGTTAATATACAATATTTTTTACAATAATATATGAATACTTGAAATATAATATATTATCGATGTCTTTCTTTTAAAAATTGAAAATTTGATATAATTTTGGTTTTATTTTTAAAATATATCTTTTTTTAGAATAATAAATTATTTTAATAAAATTAATTTTATTTTTTTTCTTTTTTATAAATAAATTTAAATATTTTTTATTTTATTTGAATTTTAAAATTAAATTTATGACAATTCTACAATCCACACTATAACTCGTGCGGACGCACAAGTTTTCCACTAATTCAATCAACAAAAATCCTTAAAAAATTTCTCATATTAGAAAACGTCAAAATCTATAATCTTAACAACTTAAAAGTAAAGTGAGAAGAATTTAAAGAATAAAGAATTGTCATTGACATCTCTTTTGACATTTTAAAGAAGAATTAACATGTCACCCCCTAAATTAAACATACCACCCTTCTCTTTCAATTTTATTTATTTCAGTTTTTCCTTGATGAGATAGAAACAAATTTTCGGACGAAGTTTTCGGTAGAAGAGGTGAAATTTCTGGTACAACGCAAATTTCTTGTACACCCCTACCAAATTTTCGGTAAGAGTAGATTTTGGGTGGTGCATTTTAAACTTCTGGTAAACTGGAAATTTCAAATTTTCGTGTTAGTACCGAAAATTTGAGTTATACTGAAATTTCTGGTAGGTTGTGTATTTAAGTTTTTTCAACGATCGAGATTTTACCGACATAATTGGAGGGTCCTGATTGCACCGACACATTTGTGTGGCCTAGAATGCATCACCATTTGTATAAATAGGGGTTTCAAGTTATAGGGTAAGACATCTCAAAAAATGCACCTTCCTGAGTATCTAATTAATGCAAAAGTGTATTACAACAGATACAATCCTGTTGTTGAATTCAAGATTCCAGATGGCTCTGAATCCCTTGCCACCTTGAAAGATATGTTGAATGGTTTGTTGTCCGATTCCGATAACAAAAGGGTGACAAAGGTCGAATTTCGGGAGGATTAGATTGATACAAATGGAAGGGTAAAATACAACTTAATTGAGTTGAAGAATGATGCAGATGTGAAGGCCATGTGGAAATCATTTCATCGTAGGATAACTAAATATTCAACCGAGTTGGATGCGGAGACACCTCTAACTCATCTACAATCATCTGCACTGTCTTCAGATGGTTAATAACTACTGGTGTGAAGAATGTACCAGCAACCGAAATGTAAAAAAACTAGTCGACATCATCTAATGTGACAGTCATCTCCTCAAAATACAAAATACTGGTTCAAAGAAGGTTGTGTTCAATATTTTAAAAAATGTTGGAACATCTATTAGAGCATCCAGGATAGAGAAAACATCTGTAACAAAGATGAAGTCCCTCAAGAAAAGCCATGTGCAAATACATTATTTAGATTCAGATGCTGGTGAAGATTAAGTCAATTTCATTGACTCAGAAGGAAGGTTTGAGATAGATATTGTATGTTATCTTTTATAAAAATGGGAAAATATAAAATAAAAAAAAACATAGAAAATATGTGTTTCTGTTGAGTCTGTGCTAGTTGAGACTTTTAGTTTATTTTGACCATTCCTTTTTCTTTTCCCTAGTTTTTGTCCCTTTGAGTAAGTTTTTTTTTTGTTGTTTCTTCAGTTGAGTCAGTCTTGTGTAGTTTGTCCTACCTCTGTCTTGTTTCTTCTTGTTTTATTTTCACTCTGTTTTTGTCAATTTTTTACTAAAAAGAGGGAGAAAGGTGTTAGTGAGTCTAGTCTAGTGTTGTTGCTTGTTGTATGCAATATTTTATGAGGGCATGATTGTCTATCATGTGAGTCTTGTGTATCTGCTTCTGCTGCTACTTCTGATGTGGTTGTATGCAGGGTGTCCTACGGATGCTCTCATATCTTGCCTGTTGTGTCTTGTGTTCTTAATTATGAGTGTTGTTGTGTGTTGTACTTTGAGTTATGTGTGATGCTTCTTGTGATTGGTGGATCTGGAACTGACTGTTTAACGCTGGTTCGCGAAATGTCGCGGAAGCAAGAGTCGCCACCGTCTTTTATTTTCTCCAACAAGGAAAGGACAAAAGCACAGAAAAATTCCTTATTGAGATTAGCTCTCGGTTCGGGAGGTAGATTTATAGAAAGGGAAGGTGTTAGCACCCTTTCTATCCGTGGTTATCCACGGGCTCTTAGATACTTGCTCATTGTGTTTTCAAAATGTTTGTTTGCTTTTCAAGTGTGAGTTTAAAAAAGTTTCGTTTAAAATTTCAATTCGACTCTTGTATCAGTCCTCAAAAGTGTTTGAAAAGTTGTTTTTGAAAGCTTTTTGCAAAGTGTCGGTGTGAAAAGAAGTTTTTGATTTGTTTTGAATTAGAGCAAGTATCTACGAGTCATCTACCTACCCTAAGGAATTAGTCTGTGTAAATGTCCTTAAGGTAGTGCCATCCCACCATTGAGAGGTAGGTAGCACCATCATTGGAGGTGTTCGGGTCAATTCGAGTTTAGGGACAATGTGGTCACCAGAGCAATAGGAAGACACCTTAGAAGCTACCCCCATGCCATGTTCATGGACATGAGGACTTGCTAAAACGTCCTCTACTCGACGACCACGTTTCGAGGGGCAAGGCAACAGTGAGGCATACCCTAAGAGTGGTGTGTGATTTGTGTGTCATTTTCAGTTATATTTGTCTTGATCATGCATTGAGTGTTCTACGCTTTGTTTTTATTTGGGCATACATTCTTGCATGTGATTGTTAACAGTTAAAAGGTGCGGGAATTAAAGTCCGGAAAAATGAAAGTCCTACGCTATTACAAGGCGCGGGTCTACATCGCCAAATTAAACCAAGACCCGATTTGAATAAAAGTACGGAAAGTAAATGTCCTATTTATCTATTACAAGGCTTTGGGGCAAATACATTACATTCATAAAAGAAATAAAATAAATGCGCGAAAAGAAATTATAATCGAATGCGAGGGCGTTGGACCCTTTAAAGAAATTACATTGCAATTAATAAATTAATTAAATTACATAAAGGAAAGAACTTATTTTTTATGTTTTTGTATTTAATAGAAATGAAGAAAATTAATTGGAATTAAAACCCTAATTCTAAGCATTTTTAATTATTAAAGGAATAAATTCAAGTTTGACCTAATTTACTAATTGTTTAATTATAAGTTATTTACAAAAATAATTAATAATTAATAGTGATAAGAAAAAAAGATTATTTATTAAGAAAAAGAATAAAAAATGCTAAAAGACTTGTTTTTATATTTTTTTAATTATCTAAGAAAAAGCATTAAAGTTAAAAACTTAAAATTAAAACTAAATTGATTATTAAGTTTATTTACAAAATAAAACATTTAGTGAATTAAATAATAAAAATATTTTATTTTTGACTTTCTGATTTTTTTGTATTTTTATGTTATAAAAATTAATTTGTGGAATTAAAGGAAAACAATTAATTAAAAAAAAGAATAAATAAAAGAAAAGAAAAGAGAGAAAGAAATGCACACATAGGGGGTGCTGACCCAAATTGAGGAGGTTGATTTGCAGTAATTTGGCCCAAGAATTCAGGCCTTGTTTGACTTTCAGCGTTTGTGTGAGGAGCTGTTGACCAAGGCATATGGTGATCTGCAAGTTCTGACCATTGGATGGAGCCTTTGGGCGCGTGGCAAGCCAGATGGTGAAGGCATATGGTACTCCCTTGAGAATATGCTGCATGGAAATATATTGAACAAAATAATATTGGAGAAGTGAGGGACCTGGGAATCGAACCCAGGTCCCAATGCTTGAAGGACACATCACTCACCAACCAGCCAAACGCGTTTGTTTGTTCATTTAGTGGGCAATGATCAATAAGAGAGAGAAAACAAGTGTTAGTGGAACAAATAAAAAAAAAGCGCCAATGTTTGAATCAGCCAACCATAGTCCAACACGCTAGCATCTTCTTCCGTGGTATTTTGTTTTGCCTGAAAAATAAGAATGGGTAGCGGGGGTTTTACACCCCCACTAAATTCAAACTGAAAAAATAGCGAATACGTTATATGCAAATATAAAAAGGGCGCGATGGGGGGAATTGCTTCGTTTGGACGTTCTGAATCCAGTGGTATAGGTCTCGTGGCTTAATTTTACCAGATAAAAGAAACCCCAATTCACAGCTTCTGCAACCCTAGAAAATTTTAATGGCATATTTCGCTACAGGCATGGTTAGAACAATTAAATGGTATCATGAGTTTCAGAAGGTCCATATTAATATAAATCAACGTTTAAAATGTATGAAATATGCATATAAACCAAAATACGATTATGAGAGTTTTCTTGAACAGGGCTATGGCGTTCTACCGTTTCTCTGCGTGTGGAAGCTTGGTTTCAATTGCAAACGCCTCCTAGATGTGTCAGGAGTGTATTGGAATTGTTCTTTGGCTTTGAAACGTGCTCTATGTGGGAAAACAGTTTTTCAGAATTTTGGAAAAAATGCAAAGTTCTTTTTTGAGTTTGGGCGCAGCTTGCTTGTTCTTATGATTAGGTTTAGGTTTGTACATATATGTGGAATGAATTAGGTTAGAAATCCAAGCCAAAAAACCTTTGCATTGATGATTTTGAATTTTTGATTTTGCATAATCTTTTTCAATCTTTTTTCATGCCAAATATGCCAAATCATGAATGATTCTTTCCTTTTTGAAGGGGCACGAAATCTTGAGCTTATAATGGACCTATTAGCTGCATAAAAAGATTTAAAATACATGCTTTAGTATTTTTTCATATTTAATTTTAATTAAATGAATTAATAGTAATAAAAATTCAAATAATTAATAAAAAATAAGAAAATAACTCCCCTTTGGGTCAATGGGTCGTGCATAGCTTTTGGGTGATGATTCTTGGAAGAAATTGTGGCCCATTAGCAATTTTGAGGCATTTGAAGCAAAGTTGACTTTTCAAAATTCCCAAAAATTTCCCAACTTCCACAAGGCATATCTTGCTCAAATTTTAAGCTTTGATCATGTTCTTGGACATTTTGGAAAGGTCTTGAAGTCCTCTAACCAATGCCTTTGGTACCATGTCATTTTGATTTACCAATCTCAAGTTATGGTCTTTGACTTAAAGTGCCTTTTTGTTGACTTTTGAAAATGACCTATAATGTTGAGATTGATAACTTTTTGTGAGAGTATTTCTTGGACTTGAAGTGTGAAGATGAGTTGTAGGAAATGTCATTCTATTCAAAATGATCTTTGGATGGGATTTTTCTGATAAACCATGTGGAAGTTATGCCCTGGTCAATTTGCAGTTGACTTTTTCAACTGTCCAAAAATAGAAACTTTTGCATCTTGAGACTTTTTGAGCCATGCCTTGAGAATCATGATCAAGAATTGATCAAATGATGTTTATGGCTTCAAAATAAGATGTTGACCAAAAATTTGGACTTTTGACTGTCAAATGATCATTTTGCCCTTGCAGTTGACTGTTGAGCAATTAGGGTTTTTGACTGTGCAATTTTGTGCTGTGAGTCTTGAAACTTGACATGAGGATGCTTGACAATGTTTATGGGCATGTGGGACTTGTTTGGACCCTTGAAAACTTCAGTTTCTTTGCCAGAACCAAAACCCTAATTTTTGACTGTTAGGAGGCCATTGAACTGTGCAACCATTGGGAGATTTTGAAGCATGCTCTTTGCAACTCTTGAAGAATATGGGAGGGAAAATTTTGGGGTACAACACTTCTGCTGCATGATCTTCTAATATTTTGAACTTTGTTAGTCCAATACTGAAGTCAGGTTGGTTTTCTTGTGCTTCAGGAAAAGTTTCTTCTTCCTTGGTTATGTGTTCTAGTGGGAGTAACTTGGATAGATCTGAAATAGCAGGGTTATCTTCTTCCTCATGTACAAAGTTTACACATTTTAACATGTAGCTTGTGTTTGGTTCTTTGTAGTTTTATTCCTCTCTCCAAGTTTATCATGCTTTGGTTGTTTTAGCCAAAATTTATCAAAAAGGGAAATTGTTAGAGCCATAATTTTAGAGTTGACAGTAATTTTACTAAAACATGGTTCTTGAAAGATGTTAAGCAAGATATCGTAACATCTCGATCAAAATGATACAACATAGTGTAATCTTACATTGAAGAACATATGTTCTGACAAATGTCGTGACATCCTGAACCAGAACATCAGTACAAGCTGTTTAAATCTTGACAGATTTGATTTGATTGTGTAATATTCTTTTTGGATATATTACAGATATTTACGCAGATCAAGAGGATTTAATCTGGAATAAGTGAATAAAATCTCCAACATTATTAAAGTTTCTAAAAGTGGATGTTGAGAAAAATTAGAAAACTTGAAGATTTGTTCCAATATTTAAGAAGATTTTTTCTGTATAATTGGTGCAGTCCTGAACTTGTGGATCAAGAAATATTTGAGTGAAGTTTTTGAAGCTCATGGACTACTGAGGTGTATTTAAAGAGAAGACTTAACCTAATGTAATTTAACTTTTTACAATTGTAAAATTAAGAGAAATCTAAGTCTTATGTTTTGAGAGTCTCTTGTGTTCTTTGTAAATCACCCACGTATCATTTGATAGTTTGTTACTTGATATTTTATCAAGTTATTGTTACTTGATTGTTTATCAAGTTATTGTTCTTGATAGAAGCTTTAAAGCAAGACTAAGTATTGTTCTCACTCATGAGCTTCTAAGCAAAAAATTTATTATTGTTTATTTGAAGTGTAAACTTCTATTTGGTTTCAATTCTAGTCACAAGGTTTGTGGTTATAGATATCCCTGTGGTGATTGAAAGTGAGGGAGAGATCTCATATTCTATATTAGGAATAGATGTCACAACATTTGTCTTGACATTGTTTTGATGTTAAAGCATCGGTATTAACATGTATTACAAGTACCAGAATTTTAAAAAGAAACTCATGTGATGATTATTTGGCTAATTTAACACTCAACACTAATTCCACTATTTTTATGACTCAATTCTGATTGAGATTATGAGAAATTTTGTAAAAAATAGATTAAATATATATTTTTAGATTAACTAGTTTTTGACGAGGCTAACTTAATTTTTATTTTTTTAATTTCCTTTATACCTTTTTGTTTATTAATATATGAGCCTTTATTTAAAATTAAAAAAAAAGTTGGTTGCACAAACGAACGTGGTGGGGACTAAGGACAATTTAGAAAAATGAGATGTGCTGAATGGATCTCAAGTTGGCTCGCTGATTTTTTGAATGTTATGCACAAATTAAGAATGTAGTTAAAATTAAATTATCGTGATACGCATGGGGTGCATTTTCAGAATTTTTTTTATTAATAATCATGTATTAAAAAAATATTTCGTAAATAACCGAGTTTCGAAAAAAAATTACGCAAATAACCATGTTTCAGATGACTCCCCAAAGGAGGAGCCATCTGAAATGGCGCATGCACCTAGCATTTTGCCCTAGGCGCCATCTCACTTGGCGCCTCCCTTGGCTTTTAGCCAAGTGAGATGGCGCCTCCTCCTTAAAAGTGAGAGGAGGCGCCATCTCACTTGGCTCCTAGGGCAAAACTAGGGCAAAATGCTATTTTATAAATAATTCATCCGTTTCTCCGAAATTTCTCACACTTTCTCGCACTGTATTTTTATTTTGTACTCTGTTATTTGCGTCATGACGTCGCCTATGATTTTTAGCAGAGATGGTTATGTTATCTTCTCCGCCACGAAACCTGCGATGAAAATGAAATTCTGGCACATTCACTCCATGGAGCGTCTGAAGCGGGAGTTGATGCGATGGCTAGATGGAGACATTGCGGAGGGGGGAAATTTGAAGGATCCAGCGAAAACGAACAACAACCTCACATGTGACAGGAAGACCTAATGTGTGGTTGGAGGAATTCAAAACAGACAGCGATGTAATGTTGATAATGCATGGGTCAGATGAAATTGTGTTAACAGTTGTAATTTCCTAGATGGAATATCGTTAATTATTCTTGTACGTGTTTTATTAATTGTAGCAAAATCTGTTAACGGAAAACCCAAATGTTTACAACACAATTATAAAAAGATTTTATGTATTACAATATTTATGTGGTCGAGGCAGACGCCCGATTCGGACAGTTTTTGCGATTGTGTCCGACCTGGCGGCATAAACCACACTTTCTTTCCAACCTGTCAAGATCATCCATTTCTGTTGTGATGCACTTACTTTTGGGACGACCCTTCTTGTTCCTTCGCATTTGGTCATTGTGTCACACTATTTCGCCGTCGTATTCAGGCCAATAATCTGGTTTTGCTACCAAAGGAAAGTTGTTGTTGTAAATGTTGAGCAACGTTTCAGATTTGTAAATGTTCGACAGAAGTTGCAGCGCGTCTTGATGGGTATGAGCACAAGCGACAATGACATGAGAGCAAGGCATACGAAATGCTTGAAACCTGCCACAATCGCACCATTGAGCAGGTAGCATGACCCTATATTCTTGTCTTGGCAGACCTTCATTGTAGTCGATTGTCTCTTTCACAATGAAGTTGTGGCTGTGTCGGTCAAACCGTATAACCATGTGAGTGTTGGCTTTAACACTTTCAGCCTTAATGTATTTCATGCAGCTTTCACTCCATAGTTGTCCAGATTGCAACACCGCATTCCACATTTCACCTCTTTTGGCAAATAACGCAGCCATCCTAAAATACGTAGATTTTACCAAGGCAGTGATTGGGAGGTTTCGTATGCCTTTGAATACCCCATTCATTGATTCAATAAGATTCATTGTCATATGCCCCCATCTTTGGCCATTGTCGTATGACCTAGTCCATTTTTCCACCGGAATATTATCGATCCACCTACCGGCTTCCGGATTAGACAAACGGATCTCGTTGCGGTAATATTTGAATGTGGGTTGTGTCAATGCATATCCCGCATTCATAACTGCTTTCCTCAATGTTTTGTCCTTGATCTCCCTCGAGAAATTCTGGACGATATGCCTAACGCAATAGACATGCGTAGAAGGAGGGTCATGCCAACCATTTGCTGGATTATTGTAGGCACTTTCAATGGAGGCATGTCTGTCCGAGATTAAACAGAGATCTGGTTGAGGAGCCACGTGTGTCCGCAAATTTTTCAGGAAAAAGCTCCAAGCACCACTCGTCTCCCCCTCGACAAGGGCAAAGGCAATGGGGAAAATGTTGTTGTTGCCATCTTGTGCAACTGCCATCAATATCGTGCCTTTATACTTCCCATACAACCAAGTCCCATCAATTTGTATAATTGGTTTGCATGATGCAAACCCTGTGATGCATGGTTGAAATTCCCAAAACACGCGACTGAATATTTCGTTGCCATTTAGTAGACTACCATCTTGGGCGTATGCTGGCACTGTTTCTAGAACGTAAACACTACCTGGAGAATACGTCTTGAGTGCATTCAGGTAGTGGGGAAGTTCTTGGTATGACTCCTCCCAATTTCCGTACACCCTTTAAATCGCCTTAGTCTTTGCTAACCACGCCTTACGGTAAGACAGAGTGTAGTTAAAAACCATGGTGATGTGGGAGATGATTGTTTTCACCTTCAAAGATGGGTCGTTGCTAACCAGGGGTAGGATTTCTTGACAGATTAGATCATAGTTGAGTTTCTGGTGGTCCTGTGATTGAGTGGAACTTACACAAGTGTGGGTAGTCATTGAACCTATGACCCAGCAGTCACCCCTTAATCTGTAGGATGCGGTCAGCTTGAACATACAGTCAGGGTGGACACACTTGATCTTGTACCTTTCCGGGTTGACACGATCCACCTTAAAGTCAACCGAGTTGAGCATATGGAATTTTTTAATGGCCCTGGTGCATTCCTCTCTGTTACGAAACTTATCCTTCTCTTTTAAATTTTCATCCGACTGCATATACGGATTGAAAAATAAGTCAGTAGAAGGTTCATCTCCGCCCATGTTGAAGTTTGTCATGTGTGGAGGTGGTGTGTAGATTTTGTTTGTAGGAATACTTGGGATGCCATCATCGTCGGAATCATCATTCACCATTTCGTCAAACTCTAACTCGTTATCTTCTTCTTCATCATCAACTGCATCTACCTCAGCTTGTTCATTCTCCAAAGGATCAACCTCCTGTGTCACCTGAGGCTGAGGCATAACGTACAACTCAATAGAGTCGTACCCAGAATAGACATGGCTGGAAAACATATTCTGGAGATCCTCGTCATCTTGAACTTCAACCTTATAAAAAATTACTTGGTTGTTTCCAAAGAAAACTGGATTCTGATAAAATATCTGGGACACCGGGCCTCGTTCAAGTTTGGCCTCCAATCTTTTTTTCAAGTACGAAAAATTGGCTTTCCCGTTTAAGAGAAATCAGATGTTGTCTGTGTCTCTAAATAAAAACCCAGCGGTAGGACAAATGTATGTCTCATCGTTGAAATGTGCTTTGACGACAAATTGTGGTGCAGAGGCCATTGCGTAGAATTGTTTTAAGGTTTGAAGGTTGGAATGTTTGAATTTTATGAGTGATTCGAAGGTTGGAATGTTTGAGGTTTACTGATTGTATGAAGGTTTGAATGCTGTAATGTTTGAAGGTTGGAATGTTTGAATTTTATGAGTGATTCGAAAGTTGGAATGTTTGAGGTTTTTTGATTGTATGAAGGTTTGAATGCTGTAATGTTTGAAGGCCGTAATGTTTGAAGGTTGGAATGTTTGAAGGTTGGAATGTAAGAACGTTTGAAGGTTGGAAGATTTGATCTCTTGTCATCAGGATCGCTTGCCTAGTCTAAATCACTATAGGCACGAAGAGAAAACTTAGGAGCTGTAACAGATGGAGATAATAAGAGACCATGATTTTTTGTACCACTCAAGTATCGAAGCAGTATTCTAACAGCTTCCCAGTGAGTATCAAGAGGACATGACATAAATTGACAGGCCTTATTTACACTAAAGGAAATATCAAGTCGTGTTAGTGTAACATACTACAATGCACCTACTAGGGACCTGTAAAGTTATGAATCAGTAAATATATTGTCATCGTGTTTACTAAGTTTACAAGTACTCATCATAGGTGTTGGTACTTCATTCACATTTTCCATCTTGGCCCTACAAAGAAGATCTTTGATATACTTAGACTGAGTAAGCAATAGGGAGCCATTGTTGAGATTCTTGACTTCAATATCTATAAAGTAACTAGGTTTTCCTAACTTCTTCAGGACAAAGTTAGTGTGCAGTTTGTTGATCAAATCATAAATCAAGGAAGAACTAGAGTCAGTGATTTGAATATCATCAACATATACCAAAGTATATAGAGAAACACCTTGTTTGTAGTTGTTAGCTAGGATTTTGACAAGGGTCAAATTCGTCTAAGAGGTACAAGTGTGGCCAGAAGAGAAAAGGAAAATGATAAAAGGATAAAAAGGTCAAGTCGAGAGAAACATGATGATGACATGAAGATTCTGTTTGTGATGGGCAGTTATGAAAAGACAGACGCAGAAAAGACCGCCCCTTAGTGGGTTTGAAACATATGAACCTGAGAAAAACAAATATAGGAGTTAGAGGACACATGACGCTCAGAGAAGATGAACCCGCCAAAGGAGAAGTTACCTTCTTGTATTATAAATAAATAATTGTAAATAAATTTTAAGGGGATTCAAACTTATTCTCATCTTATGAAAACACTCAGAGTATCTAAGCAAAGAGAGAAATGAGTCAAGCAAGAGAAATGTATGTTTTAATCGCCAATTTTTGTTAATGTCAAGCAAATTTACTTTAAACTTTACTTAAGTTTTACAAATCTATTTTCTTAACTTTTGAGTCTTTCTAGATTTATTTATTATTTTGCTAACAAGTTGATTTCACACTGTGTCAAAATCACTCGCGTTCAAATCACTCGTCACATTTCTATCTCAAAACACTTAAAAGTTGAAGCATTGTTCTGAGATTCACTAGTCGGTCTCGCAAAGTAACCTTTAACAAGAGACTAACGTTGTTTACCAAATTTTAGGATAAAAAAATTGGTACGTCCAGTGGGACAGTGCTAAGAATCTTTTTCTGGTGTTTTTGTTGTTTGAATTATTGTATTAGTGTATGTTGGTCATGTATGAATTTGAGAAGTGGGAAATGATTGTCTAAAATTTAATGTTCTAGAACATACACGAACACTTCATAAACTGAACAAAATACTTCACGAAACATGGATATCATGCCGGTGGTGACCACAGTACAAAGTGTGATAGTTTTGTCCTCTATTTGAACATCAGTTACTGGTTCAGTGACAACACTCGCAACGGGACCAAGACATGGGGGAGGATCACATTTTAACCCCACGGCATCATTATTCCAAGTAAGATCAATGCCTCTAGGGAAGTACCAATACAATATTCCTCAGTCGATGATGGTTAGCCTTCATTTCGAATGTTTCAACTTACATTGATAACATGATGGATACCGAGCCACCATCTTTTCATTATCAAAGTATATGTGTTGTGACTACAAACACTAGTGGTCGATTAGGGGGGAATATGGTATTTTCCCTATATGACACCATCATTGAATACGACTTCAGTGATGGAGTTAAGACAGCAGATGGAAGAAAATAATCTCAAGGTAGTAAATAATCTAACTCGATAAATGGGTATATTTTTAACCCAATGGTAGGTCAAATAGGACGACTGCTTGAGTCATTTGGAGTTCAACCAATACAAACGCGCCAAATGCTAGTGAGGTCGAACGTGAGGCAAGTGGATATAGAAGAGGAGGAGCCGCATCTAGTAGTCCATGAATTGCCTGCTAGGTTTAGAGTGAAAGAACCTATTCTTGAAGAAGAAGAAGAAGAAGAAGAAGAAGAGTATGTAGAATAATACGGACCTAGGCCAATCTTAGTGGGGAGAAACCAAGAGGTGGATCACGTTCTCAGGAACGTGAATAATTTTGCAGGATGAAACAACATAGAGACTGCAGTCAAAGAAGTGTTGACATGAGGTGGGCTCAATGTTGGTCTACAAAGGCCAAATTATACATCCTCCTTGCCTGATTATATTTGAAAGGTAGAATTACCTAGGGGATGTAAAATGCCTAAATTTACTAAGTTCACTGGAGACACGAATGAGTCGACTAGAGACACGAATGAGTCGACTGTCGAACATATAGCTAGGTTTGAGACTGAAGCTAGGGATATTGCTAAGGATGAAGGGTTAAAAATGAGAAATTTCCTTAGTTCATTGACCAAGAATGCGTTCACATGGTTCGCCACTCTTTCCCCAAACTCTATACGAACATGGGATCAATTAGAGTGCATTACATGGTTCAATCTAAGATAAGTCTCGAAGAGTTATATAGTGTTAGGTGAAAAACAACTGAGTCAATAAATGATTACTTGAATAGGTTCAGACTACTCAAAGACAGGTATTTCACCAGAGTCCCTGAACATGAACTGGTCAAAATGGCGATTGGAAGATTAGATTATTCCATTAGGAAGAAGTTAGACACCCATTACCTTAGGGATATGGCGTAATTGGCTGATAGGATTCGACAAGTTGAACGCTTGAGAGTTGAGAAGGCCAGAACTTCAAAAAGCCATAAAAAGAGAAAGTTGTGTATGTCGACACTAAGGAATATCCTTCAGGTTGGACGAACGAGTACGTAGAGGAGGGGGAAGTTAACATGACCGAACTTAAGCCCGACCCTCCATATGCCTATAAGGATTTAAAACCCTCAAACGGGAAGAATCCTAAAGAGCCTAAAAATGAGAAGTTTGTCGCTAAAACTTATACTTTTAATGTTACGAAATATGATCAAATATTTGATGTATTTATGTCAGGTGGTCAGATTATAGTACCTCCTGGTCTAAAAAATTTGCCATTGGAACAAAAGGAAAAAACAAGCTTTTGTAAGTAACACAATTTTTTAGGTCATAAAACTTATCAATGTATTCTTTTCAGTGATTTGGTGCAGAAAACATTGAAGGATGGCGGGCTCCAGTTTGGAGAGAAACCAAGAGCATCGATGAAGGTGGACAGTGACCCTCTGCATGTGGGTGATGCTAACTTTGTCGAACCTGTCGAAATCATGATGGTCTAGGCTACTGAAGGCCTCGAAGGTGGAGATAGTGCTAAGAAGCATTTGGAAGCTGGCGAAAATAATGAGGAGACGACGAAAAGTATTATGGCTGAATTGATGAAAGATGCATTCCCTCAACCTGAAGAGGAATTGGTTGATTTTCTGAGCAGGTGCAAGCTAGGAAACTCTCGACTCACGCTGTGTCTAAAGTGTAATGCGATTTTATGATGAAAATGCTACAAAGAAGATTGAAGAGGTCAAAGAGGATATCCCAGTAGATATTCGGGAACCCTCTACCCAAACATAATTTCCCCTCGACAAGGAAATGAACGAAGAGACACTAAGAGAGGAGCTCGACCTTGTCGATGAAGTTCGATCAAGGGAAACCCTCTGCGAAGCCTCGTTAAAACAAAAGATAGCCATACGACATGATGCCAAATTCATAAGACGAGAATCTGAAATTTTCATCCTAGTCTTGAGAAGAAATCACAAAGATTCTCGGGAAGGAAAACTCGCCGCGAACTGGGAAGGCCCCTATCGCGTCTGAGCAAAAACAAAAAACGAGGCCTACTACCTCAAAAACTTGCACGGGGAAGAACTTGCTTGACCATGGAACACTGAAACACTGAAACAATATTACAATTAGGCTTCATAGTTGGAGTACCCCATTCTACATCAGCAAGGTACGTCCCGACCACGGGTGCTTACTCAAGTACAAGTACAACATCCCAAACTTAAACAAAAAGACAAGTTTCCACTCTTTGATTATAAGATTCTTGGCCTGACGGGGAAACCTCAATCAAGTTTTTCCGTTGTTGTACCAGTTTTTCATAATGCCCATCTCGCGATGGGAGGTTCACATCGTGGAACTAAGATCTTGACCGAGATCTTTTCTATCGCCCTCACTCCAGAACCCAACTCTGGTAAATTGACCAGTTCCCTACACTATCGAGCAACAATGTTGTTGACCAAGACCCGAAAACACTTAGAGAAAGTAATTCTCATACGAACATTTTGTTTCACGGGATTCTCTAAACAACAAGCACCCTAAACGGCTATCCGAGGAAAATAAATACTTGGCAAAATCAAGCATATAAATGAGAAAAGCTTAAAAGACAGGCATACACAAGCACATCAACAAAATAAAAATGCAATGAAAGTAAACGACCACAATGGTTGAAGATGTCAATTATTACAATAAAGTCGGGCAAGACCCGTTATCCAAATGTTACAAAAATTACAGGTGCGTAGGCCCAAACAAAGACATACAAAACAACATGGTTAAAATCAATTACTCCTCATGACTGGGCTCCCCCTCATTCCGCTCCCCGTTGATGTGGATCTCTTTGTCTTCCTCTTCTTTGGATGTGAGCTAGAAAGAGGTGTTATCTGACCATCAACTACCATGTATAAGAAAACAGTCCCCTCGGTGACGAGCTTAACCTCAGGACTCGTAATCTGGAGTTAAGTCATTGGGTTGTCGAAACTCATCTCAATAACCTCCACACAATCCTGCTCGAGGCTCTGAATCCAAGAAACCAGCTCAGCACGGGTCTTCAGGGCTTCCACCTTATCAACCTTGTCCTCTGCAGGTGTCGCAGCAGTCTCCAAGGCAGCGATTCTATGCTCGAGATCTTTCTTCTGGAGTATCTAAGCACCCTTGTTCGAGGTTAACTTGGCCACTTCCTCCTCCTTCTTCCCCAGCTAGGCAACATGCCCAGTCCGGATCCAATACTTATTTTTGTAATTATCAAAGTCAGCTTCCAGCTTGTTCATCTTCAACTCGAGTTGCAACTTCGCTGCCAACAGCTTCCCCAGCTCTGCAGCAGAGCAGGTCTCCTCATCGGCGAGTGTCATAACCATTTCCAAAAGCCGCATCTTAAGCTAGCATTTTCCTCTTTCCCTTCGTGTAGAGACTCTAGATAAGCAGAGACTCCACCTGAGGTACAACTAGAGAATTCCCCTTAAAGTAACTCTTGTCGAGAAAGAAGGGACGCAACACGAACTGGTCCTTTACCAGTATCCTCCGTGAGGTCGACAACCACGCTTTTGTCATCGTGATGCCTTTTCCTGCTCAGATCTTACTGTTGGGGAAAAGGTTGGTTGACGACCGGAGAAGAAGAAGAAGTATCAGAGCTACCCTTAGGCTGGTTTGGGGTTAGACCAAAATGACTCTTAGAAATTTTCTTTGGACCCTTGGAAACTTTCCCTCGATTCTGTGCCATCTTGAGCACGTGGTCTTGGAGGTTTATCATCTTATCTGCGTCAAAAGACGAGCATAAGTTAGTATACCGAGAAAATACAAACATGTTAAAAGATAACAAAAACACAGTTACCTAAAAACACTATAGCCTCCTCGATAGTTTCACGCTCAAGAAGCTCTTTCGTGTTGATGTATCGAGCCTCGTAAATGGCTTCGTCGTGCTTGTCAAAGATCACCTCCCAATTTTTGATCTCCTATCGAGCAGGAGCGAAACCATCGACAAAATTCACAAGTTTATCATAGGATTCTTCGTCCTCGGGGTCCAAATCGGCGGGCTTAATAATATAGTAATTCGTGCCCTCTGCAAAGTGGTCGTCCCTCCAGTAAAGAGGAAAGTTCATGAATGAATGCGATCAAATTAGGATGTAGCTAGGAGGGTGCTAACTATAAATGGTTGAAAATACCAACCTGAAGATCACTAAACGGCAGCTGAAGCCCCAACTCCCTGAAAACAAACTCGTACATGGGAAAGTGATTCATCGAGAAAGACGAACATATTCATTTGCCCGGGTTAGTTTTATAGACAAAGCAATTCTCTTCCCCTTAATTGATCGGGCCTTCTTTAACGATCGTACACACTTCCTTCGAGAAGTCAGTGAAGCGCGAGGCTATCCCTCAAGGTTCCGGCCTGACCCAATGTAGCACGGGATCAATAATCGTGTCGACCAGACTAAAGCCTTCCGCACTATGGGCCAACAAACTTGAAAAGCATAGGAAAAAAGTGAATTTGACGATCAAATCAAATCCACATTTCCATCGTAAATCAAGTGAAAGGGCATAAAAAGGCACAAGAACGTCGCCCTCGACCAAAGCCCTTGTTCAACGGCAATAAAGTCAAGAGAACGTTCTTCTCGATAGAGGACACATGATAAAGTTCATGAATGGCACGGGGAAGTGTATCCTCGCCACATGAAATTCATGATGAACTCATGAATTTCACGAGGAAGAATCTCTCTGACACATGAACTTCATCATAAATTCCAAAGGTTCGCGAGGAAGAGCCTCTCCGACCCATGGACTTCATCACAAAATTTATGAATCTCACTAGCGCAAGTCTACTCACAGCCCTAATGGCGGTGCCAAAGTGACTATAAAAAAGACATATCACACAAAATACTAAGTTCATACCCAAAATCCTAACATTTATCACCGGCGTCGGAGTTTGGAAATAGTCAAACCATCGCCAAACACCAACACCTTCAGAACCAAACATGCAAAACGCACAAAAACAAGCAAGAGAAAATGGTAAAATAGGCAGGATTAAGAGAAAATACTTACTTGACTATAGGAAGAAACAAAGTTGATAAAGATTTAGCAACAACGACGATGGTGAACGGTGACAGAAACGCTTCACGAATCGGAGAAGAGATAGAGAACGAGAGGCAGCGGAACTTTTTCAAATGAAGTGAACTTTGAAAATGTCCTCCACTCTCCCCATTTATTAGCGCTTCTCTGTGCAGGAAAGTATGACAACGCTTGGGGTAGCGTGTCGTCATTTCAATTCATGATTACCTATACGCCTAGGCCATCATTACACATTAAATATTATGACGCATGGCTCGAAGGATGAATCTGTTATCTTTTCAAGATCCATCGATCTTCCGGCTCCCCAGACGTCGGGCATCCCTGCTCGGACGCAGACAAAAAACTTTTGCATTCTTTCTCGAGCACACCCTCGGAGGAAACCTCGAAGCAAAGTTACGGATAACATGGTGACTCGCGAGCAAAGCCATACGCTCGACGCAAGCAAGAGCTAAACGGTCGACCACGACCCCTGCACGCTATCTCGCCCTCACAAGAGAAATTAATTCAAGTCACGAGCAAGGTATCATCCTCGCGCACACTAGCTCACAAATAAGAAACACCCATGACAAACACATTTACCGCGAGCATAAGATTGCGAGCACACAATAGCGAGCACAAATGAGGGTTCACCCCGCGCAGAGCCCCTTGTTCCTCCTCGACGCTCGAATTGACTCTAAGTCATTACTACTCTACCTAGGAGCAATGACTAGGGGGATCTTGTTCTGGACTGGACCCACGACTGGCCCACTATCAGGCACGATCCAACTCACCTGAGAACACATCATCAACTAACCACCCACATTCCGGGACTGGCATAACCGTCTTGGCCCTCGCAACGGGAAAGTCCGTCCACGACCCGAGAATGTCGGGACGGTTGACCAGGGTGTTGTACCCCAAAATTTGCCCTCCCATATTCTTCAAGAAATTGCCAAGTCAAGCTTCAAATCTCCCCAAGGATTGCACTGTGCAAGGACCTCCTATATAGTCAAAATTAGGGTTTTTGCTCTGATCAAGAAAATGAAGTTTCCAAGGGTCCAATCAAGTCCCACATGCTTATAAATATGGTCAAGCATCCTCATATCAAGTTTCAAGACTTTCAGCACAAAATTGCACAGTCAAAAACCCTAATTGCACTACAGTCAACTGTAGGGGCAAAATGGTCATTTGACAGTCAAAAGTTCAAATTTTTGGTCAACATATCATTTTGAAGCCCCAAACATCATTTGATCAATACTTGATCATGATTCTCAAAATTTGGCTCAAAAAATCATCAAGATGCAAAAGTTTCTATTTTTGGACAGCTGAAAAAGTCAACTGAAATTGACCAGGGCATAACTTTCACATGGATTATCAGAAAAATTCCATCCAAAGCTCATTTTGAAAAGAAAGACATTTCCTACAACTCATCTTCATACTTCAAGGCCAAGAAATTCTCTCACAAAAAGTTATCAATTTCAACATTATAGGTCATTTTCAAAAGTCAACAAAAAGGGACTTTAAGTCAAAGGCCATAACTTGAGATTGGTAAATCAAAATGACATGGGACCAAGTACATTGGTTAGAGGACTCAAAAACCTTTCCAAAATGTCCAAGAACATGAGCAAAGCTTAATTGAGCAAGTTATGCATTGGAGAAGTTGGGAAATTTTTGTGAAATGGCCAAAATCATTTATCCTTGAAATCTCATTTTTGACAAAAGGTGCCCACTTTTTCCACTTGAATTAACTTGGCCATGCCTCCCACGTGTCCCACCTTTTATTTCATATTTTTTAATTAATTTTTTCATTTTTAATTGATTTTATTAGATTTAATTAAGTTTAAATCTTTTAAAATCAAGAAAAAATCAAAAAAGTTTGATTAAATGAAATATTTGGCCTTAACTAGCCTTGAAACATCATTATGTGCCTACCAAATTCGTGCAAAGGAGCAAACAAGGCAAGAATTCAAAAATGGACTCAAAAATGGAAAGTTAGTTATGGAGTTTGATGGAGAATCTTGGAATTTAAGGCTATGCATTATGGAGCCATAATTTCTCTTCCTACACATTGCATAAGACCTATACAATTGATACAGAACAAGATTGGACAAGAGGCTGCGCAGGAACCTTGAAAACAAACTCACATTTTTTACAAAAAATCTCAAATCTGAAAACACCCTTACAAGGCGATTCAAGTCTCAAAACCTATTCCATTGGCTTCTTGGAGGATTATAGGACATAACTGAATCATTCCCCAAGCCCCATACTCAAGGAAACGCAAGGTTACCATTGAAGTTGGTAAAGGAAATTCCAAAACTGTTTTCCCTTATTCATGCATCTTTATCATATTTTGTTGTTATATTTATGTTTATTCTGAAGTTTACAAGCTAATCATATGATTCAATCGAAGTTTCACGCATTCTATGCCAAGATACCATGTTCGTGTTCTAGGGTTTACAGGATTGAAAATTGGGGGTTTTTGAATGGGGAAAAATTAGCCCTCAAGACCACCACCATTCAACTCAGCGCTTCTGGACGATCTCAAATGTACCCTCGCGCTCAATTTATGAGCGTCTGAGCTCTAATCGCTATTTTTTGTATGGGCCTTTTCTGAAACGGTGTAAAAACCGTTGCCAATGCTTTGACATTTTCAGGAAAATAAAACATTGGGGAAGACGATTGTTTGTCATGCTCTGATTGGCTGGTTTGAATCCAGCGCACATTTTTTTATTTTTATAACACTAACGCGTTATTTTGTTTATAAATTTTGTTTGTTATTTAACTTACAAAGAAACAACTTGGCACAGTTGGTAGGCGTGTAGGTGGATAACCAAGAGGACCTGGGTTCGATCCCAGGTCTTCACTCTCTTCATATTATTTTGTGTTTAGTGATTCCATGCAGGATCAGCATCAAGGCACATCATGCGCTCTCAACATCAAACCATTCACAAAGTCAGGGAGATCAAGTCAAAGGCTCAGATCTGAAGACCATGATGGGTCCTAGTCAAAGCTACCACACGTGGCCTGAAAAAGTCAAGCAAGGCCTCAGTAATGGGCCAGAAATTGCTGGGGCCAACCTCCAAATTAGGGGCTTCACCCCCTTAGGTTTTGCAATTTTCTTTCTTTTCTTTGTTCTTTTTTTTTATTATTTTTATATTCTTTTAATTGTTGCTTTCTTTTAATTAATTAATATTTTCAAAATATAAAAAATACCAAAAAAATCAGAAAAAGATAAAAAAAATAAATATTTTATTTTAATATTAATTTTGTAAATAAATCACATAATTTAGGTTTAAATTTAGGTTGTAATTTAATTCTTTCTTTCACAATAAACCAAAAATAATAAAAATAGACCTTTAGCATTTTCTCTTTTTTTTTGTTTTTATTAAATATTTTTATTATAAGTATCATTAACCATTAATTTTGTAAATAAATTTTATAATTAATTTAGTTTTTAATTCTAGGTTTTAACTTTAATGCATTTTCTTTAATAAATTAAAAAGCAATTAGAATTAGAATTATTTAACTTTTAATTAATTTAATTTTCTTTAATGTCATAAATACAAAAAAAACATAAAAAAATAAGTTCTTTCTTTTTATTTAATTTAATTATTCTATTAATTTTATTTTAATTCCTTTAAAGGGTCCAACGCCCTCGCATTCGATTACATTTTTGTTTCGCGCGTTTTATTTATTTCTTTTTGTGAATATAATGTATTTGCTCCAAAGCCCTGTAATAGTCAATTAGACATTTATTTTCTGCACTTTATTTTAAATCGGGTTTTGTATTAATTTGGCGATGTAAACCCGCGCCTTTGTAATAGCGTAGGACATTTATCTTTTCCGCACTTTAAATTCCCGCACCTTTAACTGTTAAACAATAACATGAAAGAATGAATGCCCAAAAATAAAATCAAAGCGTAGATCACCAATGCATGACAAGACAAACAATAAACTGAAAACGACACACAATTCACACACCACCCCTAGGGTACGCTTCACTGTTGCCTTGCCCCTCGAAAGGTGATCGTCGAGTAGAGGATGTCTTAGTAAGTCCTCATGATCCGGGAACCTGGCATGAGGGTAGCTTCTAAGGTGTCTTCCTATTGCTCCGGTGATCACCATGTCCCGAACCTTCGAATTGACCCGAACACCTCCAACGGTAGTGCTACCTACCTCTCAATGGTGGGATGGCACTACTTTAAAGGACATTTACACAGACGAATTCCTTAGGGTAGATAGGTTCTCATGGATACTTGCTCTAAATTTCAAAACAAAACAAAATACTTTTCACACCTTACAAAAAGTTTTCAAACAATACTTCATACACTCTTGAGGACTGATACAAGAGTTACCTAGAAGTTTTCAAAACGAACTTTTTCAAAACCCACACACACACTTGAAAATCAAACAAACCATTTTTGAAAACACATTGAGCAAGTATCTAAGAGCCCATGGATAACCATGGATAGAAAGGGTGCTAACACCTTCCCTTTCTATAATCTACCTCCCGAACCGAGAGCAATCTCTTTAAGGAATTTTGCTGTGCTTTTGTCCTTTCCATTTGGAGAAAATAAAAGACGGTGGCGACTCTTGCTTACCGCGACATTTCGCGAAACCAGCTAAAAAACAGTCAGTTCCAGATCCACCGATCACAGAACTGGCGACTCTGCTGGGGAAACCTTTTAAAGTGAGGTGTACCTTAGGACTAAGATCACTATGTTTTCAATTGCTTTGACTTGTTTGCTTTAAATTGTGGGACTGTCTTGGGAGTTCTATAGATCCTAACCCGGATATGGGGATACCTTCTTAGAAAGTAGCAACAAGGCTGTGAGGGAACTGTGCGGGGTATACCGACATGGTTGAAGCAGTCTGCTACGTTGATGTGGCACTTTGGTGTGTACCGGTAACCCTTGAGTCAATCAAGGAGAGTACGGGGCCTCCGCGTGGTGTCGTGAAGCATCAACAGACCTTAGGAACCTTAATTGAACCATCTTGGCCTCTTTAGGGTAGTGAGATAACTACTTTGGTGTACTCCGAAGTCGGTTGATACTCGATACTACACTCAATTGAGGGTTGTTTTCTTGGGATATTTTGATTGCCAGTCAGTGGCTAAATCGAAACGATGAACAATGAAAGCAATCCAATGACATTGAGATCCTTAGAACCCGGTTACTTTGATAGGACAGGTTTGAGCCCACCAACTTCAAGAGGGTAATACCCAGACCCCATGCTGGCCTAAACTCTAAGGGCTTGTCTTGTGTGACTTGTGTGCCTTACATGTTTGCCTTTGTAAATATTTGTGGTGTGTTTAATCATAGCATCATAACATCATACAGCATCATATGCATCCACTAACCATTTCAGGGGTTCGAATCTTCATCTTTGTTCTTGTTTTGTAGGACATGGAAACTATCCGCAGAAAGACAATTCAGATCAACCTTATAAGGGTCCCTCCTCAGCTCAAGGAGCTTACATCCAGGATTCCCGAGAACTCGTCATTCAGTGAAAGGCATGGTAGACTCATCAGCCTGGTCAATACTGTTGTACCCCAAAATTTGCCCTCCCATTTCCTCAACATTTTCTCATCACAAGACCTTTGAAGATCAAGATCCAATTAGGGTTTCCTCTGCTCAAGACTTCTCCTTGCACTGTGGACTCAAATTAGGGTTTGTGTTTGCCTAAAGATGTTTTGACCTAAAATGCCTAAGATGACTTTCATGCTTCATATTGGACTCCCAAGTTTACCCATACCAAGTTTCAAGTCTTGATTCCAAGTTTTTCCCAGTCAATTGGACAGTTGACCTAGAAATCAGCTGTATTGGGGAAAAAGTCAACTGTGGCCAATTGACAGTCAAACCTCATGAAATTTGATCCACATCAACATTTTGAATTCATATGAACCATTTGATCAAGTTTGGATCACAATTCCACAAGAAATTTGATCAGATCACCAAAAGGGCAAAATGGTCATTTTTAGGGTTTTGACTGCACTAAGGCAATTTTTGACTGTTTGACCTAGCCAATGGCAAACCAAGTTCACCTATGGACTCAAGGACCCCATGGAATTATCTTGACATGTTCATCAAGCTCAAAAGATCCCAAGTACACAAGATTGACAGTTGAATTTCCCAGTCAATTGATCAATTTTGACTGTATACTGAAAAGTCAAACTTTGACTTTTTGGTCAAAATCAAGAGTCAAGATTCATTTTTCATCAAAACATGCCAAATCATGAAACTTGTTCACCAAGAAATCACAAAATGCAAATTAGGGTTTGAAAATGGAATTTTTCATAACTTAGAATTTTTCTAAGTTATGAAAAACCCTAGTTTTTTCCCAACTTTGCCCCATCTTTTCACCATGATCCATTTGGATTCAAACAAAGTCAAAACATGAAAGTTGTAGCTTGTTGCAAAATCTACAACTTTGATTCACAAAGTTTTCTCATTTGAAGCTTGTATCTCAAGTTATGATTTTTTGAATAAGGGCACTAAACCATCTTTTAACTTAGTGAAATTTGACCTATTTTGACAAGGTTTTCTACCCTACTTCAAGGCCACTTTTCATGCCCTTCCAATTGGAATTTTGATTTGCATTTCAAAGATGGATTGTAGTACACATTCCAAGCTTTCCAAAATGTCCAAGAACTCATCAAACAACCTCATAACTTGGGAGATTCGAATTTCACAAGTTGGCAAAAACTCACTTTTGTTCTTCATCAAGACATGTTCATAACCTTGCCAATTTGAAATCAGTTTGCTTTATGCTTGATTACAGGTCCTTGAACCATTTCATACTCAATAATTTAATGCATATTCAATGTGTTAAGGTCATGTTCTTTGTGTTCTAACATTGCATAATGGTTTAATCCTAAACTAGATAAAGTGGAATTTCCATTTTTGAAAAGTTTAGCTTTATGTCAATTGGTAAATCAAACAAGTACATAGAAGATCTGCTTAGCACAAGATTATGGGCATAACACACTGATCAAGAGGAGTTGATGCAGCACATTAGGGGGTCCTATACTGACCTAGAACACCAATTTGCTTTTGGTAGCTTAAGTGTGAAGAAAGGTCCATAACATATGCTATCTCTCATATCAGCAAAAACAACACAGCACAAAAGATATCAAACACATTCCATAGACCACATTGAAGCTTTTGCACGAGCCATTTCCCTTTCAAACACCCTCCATCTCAGAATCATCCTCAAACTGCACAAACAGGGGTGCCCCTGCAGTTTGAGTGCAATCTCCCAATCCCTTCAAGCATTTCTGTCCAAACCTGTTCCTCTACCTTCCTTACATCATATGCAAGCTATCCAGAAGCTAAGGCACGATCTGTAGTTGCTCTAACCACTTCCACCATTTTCACATCTTTGACTTGCAGGTGAAGTTCCATAGCTTGATACAAGAAGTTTCAAGACAAAGTGAGCATTGAAAAAGCATCCCTGGACTTCAAGGAAGCTTTTCCAATCATTACATTGCACTGAAAGTCTCTCATTCTCCACATAGAAGTTCAACTGCACAGGTAAAAGTTTGAATTCGTATCTCTCTTATTAGGCATCTTTAGTCTTAAGTTTGTGAAGAAACAAAGTCCTACTCATAGCCCTGAACATGTACATAGCTTTACTTTTCATTTCTTTTGTCTGAGTGAAGAGAATTTGAGCTCTGAAAATGGTAGAAAAACTAGGTCAGAAAAGAGGGGGAGAGAAATTCTCTCTCATCTTAGAGAGATAGGTCATGTTCTTTATATGGTTGAAACCGTCTCTTAATGCTCTACACTTTTCATGTTATGAGTTTTGCTTGAAAGTCCAGGAATCCAGAGTTAGAAAACGCGTGTTTTGTGTGAAGAAAGCTGTACAGAGGTTGAAGAAGAAGTGATCTGGGCTGGGCCTGGATTTGTTTCCTTTTCACACCCCATTTTTTGGTTTACACCCCCCTGAGCCCATTTGCTCATTTTTTGACATTTTTGACTTTTTCTTTTTGGATTGACTTTGTTTATTTTTTCTCATACCATTAAAATTTTTAAAATATTTTTTCCACCACTTTTTGTATTTATGGCATATTTATTTGTTTATTTCTTTTGTTTTATACAAATATATATATATATACTATTATTGAAATAAATAGAAAATAGTGTAGATACATTTTTATTATTTTATTTACTTTATGAAAATATTTTACACAAAAAAAATATACTTTACTTTTTATTTTTATTAAAATATTTAAATATTTATTTTAGAAAAATACATATTTAGGGTTATATATATATTTGATTATTAATGTATTTAAGAAAAAGATATAAAAATACTTGATTTTTTATTTTATTAACATTTGATACAAAAATACTTTTTTTTACAATATACTTCATTTTAGGTTATTTTTATAAATAATAAATAAATAGTAGAGTTAAATTAGATAATAATACTTTTTATAAAAAAATTAGGGTTTCTTACCCTAAGTTTCAAAATACTAAAAAATAAATACATTTTTATTTTCTTTTTTCCTTTTACATAAATAATATTTTCTCATACGTATAGAAACTTTCTTTTTACATTTCACATATTTATTTAATTTATATTTAATTATGCATTGCAAAATACCCAATTGTTGTAATAATTTAGATTTAAATTCTTGTCAATATCCCCATTTGAACATTTGTACCCCCCTTCCCATATTTGGTTGTGTAATAGCTTAGTAATTTTAATTTCGCACTTTATTGCTTTCTAAATAATAACATGCTAGAATTAGGGTTTGTATGCGAAAAAACGATAAAAAAAATAGTTTGACCTAATACAAGATAAACAAGCATGAAAATGGACACACAAATCACACTTGCACCCCCTAGGGTATTCCACTTGTTGCCTTCAAATAAATGGGCCATATTGTATGTTGAACATCTTTGGGCAAAGCAAACAGTTTGAATGATCATAGTCCCTCGATAAAACTTTTCAAAACAAACAAAACAAATGATCAAGTCCCTTAAAGAAATTGCCCAAAGACATTTAACGTCGTTACAATTATGGTCTAAACGATGACCCGCGCCTGTCCCTTTCACATCCTAACACAAGGTTGCCCACCAAATGCAATGGTGGTGTAAACTTGTTAAAAGGGTTAAAGCATAGCAATAATCTTTTTTTGAGAAATTTAGGAGTAGATAACCTCTTAGTTACTCGAATCAACTTGTAAAACAAAACACTTGCCTAATTTCAAAATCACACATCACAACACTTTCAAAACAAAAACTTTCAAAAAAAAACAAATGAAAACCTTTTCAAAAGACATACATCTTTGTATACATCCCCACATGGATCATTGCAAAGGTTGCCACCACATTGGCCTCTTTTCAAAACATTTTCAAAAAACCCACACACTCAAGCACCATTTAAAACAATTGAAAACAAAAGGCAAGTGATCTAAGCAAGTAACTAAGAGCCCATGGATAACCATGGATAGAAAGGGTGCTAATACCTTCCCTTTCTATAATCTACTCCCCGAACCCAAGAAAACATCTCAAAAGGTTTTTGCTGTGCTTTTTAACCTTTCCTTAGGATAAAATAAAAAGTCGGTGGCGACTCTTGCTAACCGCAACATTTGCGAATACAAACGCAAACCTCAAGTCAGTTCTCCCACCGTATCACAGAACTGGCGACTCTGCTGGGGAGATTTTTAAAGTGGAGTAACCTTAGGGTTTAGATCACCTTTGTTTTCAATTGCTTGCTTTGTTTGCTTTTACATATTGTGGGCTTTGTATCGGAGTTTTATAGATCCTAACCCGGATCTGGGGAAACCCTTTTAGGTAGCAACAAGGCTGTGAGGGAACTGTGCGGGGTATACCGACATGGTTGAAGCAGTCTGCTACGTTGATGTGGCACTTTGGTGTGTACCGGTAACCCTTGAGTTCAGTCAAGGAGAGTACGGGGCCGCCGCGTGGTGTCATGAAGCATCAACTGACCTTAGAACCTTAATTGACCATCTTGGCCTTTTTAGGGTAGTGAGATAACTGACTTTGGTGCAGTCCGAGGTTGGTTGATACTCGATACTACACTCAATTGAGGGTTGTTTTCTTGGAATATTTCGGTCGCCAGTTCAGTGGCTAAATCGAAACGATGAACAATGAAAGCAATCCAGTGATATTGGGATCTTTAGAACCCGGTTACTTTTGATAGGACAGGTTGAGCCCACAAAACTTCAAGAGGGTAATACCCAGACTTCATGCAGGCCTAAACTCTAAGGGTTTGTGTGACTTGTGTGCCTTACCATGTTTGCCTTTGTGAATGTTTATAGTGCATTTAATCATCACATCATTACATCATACAAACATCATGAGCATTGACTAACCATTTCAAGGGTTTCGAATCTTCATCTTTGTTCTTGTTTTATAGGACATGGAAACTGCTCGCAGAAAGACAATTCAGATTAGCCTTGTAAAGATCCCTTCTCAGCTTAAGGAGCTTCTGTCCAGAATTCCCGAGAGTTCTTCATTCAGTGAGAGACATGGAAGACTCATCAGCTTGGTTAACACCAACATTGAGGAGGACTTGATAAAGGTCCTGTTCCAATTCTTTGACCCTCTGCATCACTGCTTCACCTTCCCGGATTATCAGTTGGTGCCTACATTGGAAGAGTTCTCCCGACTTCTGAAAGTCCCTATCCTTGATCAACTACCCTACAACGGCACGGAAGAGGAACCCAAGCTTGAAGAGATTGCTAAAGCCTTGCACCTACAGACATCTGACCTCAAGGGACACTGGGAAGTTAGGAGTGGTATCAAAGGTTTCTTAGCTAGATTTCTGTTTGAAAAGGCTCAGGAATGCTGGAACTCTCTTGACCTACGAGCTTTTGAAGAAGTCATGGCCCTCCTTGTCTATGGTCTGGTGTTGTTCCCTAACCCAGATCAACTTATTGATATCAGTATTGTCCAGATCTTTATGACCAGGAATCCTATACCTACACTGTTGGGGGACATCCTTCACTCATGTTACACTCGAACCATGAGGAGAAGGGGTGTCCTTATGTGTTGCACTCCTCTCTTGGGAAGGTGGTTTATTTCGCATCTTCCACAATCAGTTTTGAAAAACGAGCGGGGTTTGAGATGGTCACAACGGTTAATGACTCTCACGCATGCAGATATACATTGGTGTCCTAGGTCCCGGGAAGACGTCACTATCATTGATCGTTGTGGGGAGTACCCTAATGTTCCTTTATTTGGAATCCGAGGAGGTATAACTTACAACCCATGCCTGGCTTGGAGACAGTTTGGTTATGCTCGGAAGGATGGCCCTCATGACATGTTAATTCCTGACATAGTCTTCGACTTCGACAGCGATACTCAAGGACTTCGTCAGAAATTTATCAGAGCTTGGAGGATGCCAAGTAGGATAGACAGCAAAACACTGGGGCATCGGAACTCCATCCCGTTGGAGCCTTACCTCAAGTGGGTACGAGCCCGCTCTCAGAAGTTAGTAATGCCTTACCCTCACATGCTACCTGTAATCAAAGAGCCAGTCTTGGAAGGAGAAGCATCCTACACCATTCAACATCCCGACATGCCCACCTCCTGGGAAGAGATGCAGAAGAGCTGGATCCAACTTAAGGAAGAGCGGAATTCTCTTGAGACCAGTCTACATGCTAGTGAAAAGAAGGTCCTGGAACTCACCCGCCTGCTGCACGAGGAAAGGAATCTCAACACCTACATCGCGCCAAAAAGGATGCGCAATGTCTTTTTACCTTAAGGGGTTATTTTGTAATATTTGGCCCATGAGGCATTTATGTACTAACGAATTTCTCCTTATTAATATGATGTGCGTTCCTTTTTGTCTACAACAAAGTTTGAATGTTCTAAATCCTTGAATGCATTGCATACATACGCATTCCATTGCACCATATGCATAGCAGGTACCCTATTTCACAGGTTGCTTAATTTTCTTCGCTGTTTGTGTGCACAGTCATCATGAATTCGGAGTCATCCAGTGAGCAAGCAATCAAGGCCCTTCAGGCCCAAAGTGCACAGTTTCAAGAGATGGTCCTAAGCCTAGCCCAAGGTCAACAAGAGTTGAAGACTCTACTCATGAAGAAGAAGAAGAAAAAGAGGACCGCATTGTTCAACACCGGACGTCGATTTGGGAACACACTCCACAATGAAGCTGATCCAACCACTTCTTCTGCTGAGAAAAACAGTCCCCAAGGGGGAAGAGCTCCTAGTCCCGCAGTCTCCGACAACGAGACGGACTATAACGAGGAACAATACCCACCTGCTGCTGACAGATACAAACAATTGGAGGACCGCTTGAGCGCTATGGAAATTCAGAACGTGCCGGGACTGGATTTCGGGGATTTGGGATTATCTTCCGGAGTAGTAATTCCACACAAGTTTAAGGCGCCTGCCTTCGCCAAGTATGATGGGGTCTCCTGCCCAAAGCTGCATCTGAGGTCGTATGTAAGGAAAATCCAACCTTACACGGCGGATAAAAACCTCTGGATTCACTTCTTCCAAGACAGCCTCTCGGGGTCACAACTTGAATGGTTCTACCAATTAGACGGAGCTAGCATCCGGCACTGGGAGGACTTGGCGACTGCTTTCTACAGACAATACCAATATAATTCTGATCTCGCTCCTACGCGTACCCAACTTCAGGGTATGTCTCTAGGGACGGGTGAAGGATTCAAAGAGTACGCTCAAAAATGGAGAGATTTGGCTGGCAGGGTGCAGCCTCCATTAACTGATCGAGAGCTGGTTGATATGTTTCTGGGAACGTTGTCTGGTCCGTTTTTTAATCATTTGGTTGGTAACTCCTCCGCTGGGTTCACAGATTTGATATTAACGGGAGAGAGAATTGAAGCTGGCATCAGGTCAGGCAAGATACAGAAGGCTGCCTCTACAAGTGCTGAGAAGAGGCCATTTAAGAAAGAAGCAAGCGCCGTCTATGGCCCTAGAAGACAAGCCAAGCCCGAAAGTCGCCAAGCCGTTAACGCTTTGGTCATCTCTAAACCTGTTGCTACTCCTCAGCAGTACAATCAGCAAAGAAGTGAAAGGCCCAAGAGGCAGTATACCCGATTGAGTATGACATTATCTCAAATTTTACCCCAACTGTTATCCACCAACCTGGTGACCCTCAAAGAAGCTCCTAAGGTCGTCAACACTGCGTCCCCTAAATACAACCCGAATGCCCGGTGTGCTTATCATTCTGATAGTCCCGGGCACACTACTGATGATTGTTGGGCCCTGAGAAACAAAGTGCAAGATCTAATTGACGCAAAAGAAATTCAGTTTGAAGCGCCGGAAAGACCGAATGTTGTAACGGCTCCTATGCCCCAGCATAGGGTGAATGCCATTGAGGAAGAAGTGTATGCTGTTTCGATAGATGAAGTTGTTACCCCTTTGAAGACTGTTAAGAAGAACCTACTGCGGGCCGGTTTATTTCCAGGTTGCGGCGAAGGTTGCCCATTCTGTGCTGTTTCCCTATCTGATTGTCCCTTGCTAAGGTTAGGCATCCAAGGCCTAATGGATAGCAAGGAGATTTTATTCAAAAAGACTGCTGTTCATTTGGTTCCAATGAAAGAAGTTTCCGTGATTACCATCTTCAAAAATCCAATCAAGGCTCCCCCAAAGAAGCCTATTCAAATCTTGACCGTTGCGCCTGTGATCATTACTGTTCCAGGACCCCTCTCCTACGTGTCTGATAAAGCTGTCCCCTGGCATTATGGGGCAGACGTATATGTAAATGGAATCAAGCAAGAATTTGATGCTAGTGCCAGTATCTGCGATATCACCGGTCCAGCTAAAGTCACCCGCAGTGGCAGGCTCTTCTCGCCTGACATTGCGCCACCCGCCATTCGAAAACCCCTCCTCATAAAACCTGCAAGTTTATCAAGTCCTGTTGCTGATCAAATTGTGTCCCCTGCTGCCGAGTCATCAAATGCTCGGGGCAAAGGGATTGAAGAAGAGCCTGCCCGGATGGAGGCACCAATACCCGTGAATGCTGAGGCCTCCCGACAAGAAATGGAGGAGATTCTGAAAATAATAAAGAAAAGTGATTTTAATGTTGTCGAACAATTGGGGCATACACCCTCCAAGATCTCCCTGCTCTCCCTATTGCTATGTTCCGAGGCTCACGCTAAGGCATTAATCTCATTTCTCAAGACGGCCCATGTGCCGCAAGAAACGTCTGCAGTCCAGTTCACTGACTGCATAGCCAATCTGACGGCGGACAACGGCTTGGGCTTTTCAGATGCTGACCTGACCGCAAAAGGGAGAGACCACAATGATGCCCTGCATGTTTCTATTGAATGCAGGGGCACTACTCTAGCGCATGTGTTGGTGGACACTGGTTCTTCTTTGAATGTTCTTCCGAAAAAGGCTTTGGATCGTCTGGATTATGAAGGCCTGGAGTTGAAACCCAGCAATATCATCGTCAGAGCCTTTGACGGTTCCAAGAGGATGGTTCATGGAGAGGTTAACATCCCTATTCGTGTGGGCTCTCAAGTGTTTGACTCTACCTTTTACGTGATGGATATACGTCCATCGTACTCCTGTCTGTTGGGTAGACCTTGGATCCACAAAGCTGGGGCAGTGACCTCCACCTTGCACCAAAAACTGAAGTATCCTGTCAGGGGGAAAATTGTCACTGTGCAAGGAGAAGAGGAGTATATGGTGAGCCATTTGAATTCCTTCAGGTATATCGAGATGGACGGAGAATTTATTGAAACTCCCTTCCAACATTTCGAGGAGGTACATCCAATTTCAGCAGCTGCGGAGACAATGGCCGAAGAGAATGATTCCTTGAAAATGGTTTCCCTAAGGGATGCCCGGGCTGTGGTTCAGAAAGGCAATGGTGCACACTGGGGTCAGCTTCCTGACTTCACTCAGAAGAACGACAAGTTTGGGCTAGGCTTTACTACAGAGGCTCAGAAGGCAATCCGCAAAGAGAAGATTGGAAAGGCTCCGGTGTTTATTTCCAGCTCAAGGGTGAACGCTATCGAGGAGGATGTAGAGGAAGCTGAGTTTGATAATTGGATCTACCCGACTGCCGGCGACGGACCAAACAACTGGACAGCAAAGGATTTTACCCCTATCACATTTGTCACGCAGTAATTGATTTCTTTTGATTTCCAAATTTGTAACAAACAATATGTTAAAACTCTGTTGGCTCGGTGTCCTGCCCGGGGCATCGTAGCCCCATTTGTGAGGGCTTTTTGTATGACATTTTCATATATCATCAATCAAAACATTGGACGTTTGTTGCATTTCAAAATCTTGTGCTCTTTTTCTTTCTGTGTTATACATATTGCAAAACAGCTATATTTACACACACTCACTTATACAGGTTTCAATCCACTCTGGATCTCACTGGCAACAGCTCTGCTACCGCCAGTTATGACTTCGAAAATCCGATCAACTTGGCCGAAGACGAAGGTGAAGATGATTGCGAAGTGCCTGGTGAACTCGCAAGACTGCTACTACAGGAAGAGAGGGCTATTCAACCACATGAAGAGCCTGTGGAGACAATTAACCTGGGTACTGAGACAGATAAGAAAGAGGTCAAAATTGGTGCCAATCTAGAGCTCAGCGTGAAGCAACGATTGATCCAGATGCTGCAAGACTACATGGAGATTTTTGCTTGGTCCTATGAAGATATGCCCGGTTTGGATGCCGACATTGTAGTTCACCATTTGCCGACCAAGGAAGATTGCCCTCCAGTAAAGCAAAAAGTTCGACGAATGCGTCCAGAGATGTCTGAGAAGATTAAAGCTGAGGTGATGAAACAGTTTGATGCGGGTTTCCTTGCAGTAACTTCTTACCCTCAATGGGTTGCCAATGTTGTGCCAGTGCCGAAGAAGGACGGTAAGGTCAGAATGTGTGTCGACTACAGGGATCTGAACAGGGCCAGCCCCAAGGATGACTTCCCCCTACCTCACATTGATGTCCTTGTTGACAATACAGCTCAACACAAGGTGTTCTCCTTCATGGATGGTTTTTCAGGGTATAATCAGATCAAGATGGCTCCAGAAGATATGGAGAAGACTACCTTTGTGACTCAGTGGGGCACCTTCTGTTATAAGGTCATGCCATTCGGATTGAAAAATGCTGGGGCAACCTATCAGCGTGCCATGGTTGCTTTATTTCATGATATGATCCATCATGAGATTGAAGTATACGTTGATGACATGATTGCAAGGTCTCAAACTGAGGAGGAACACCTTGATCATCTGAGGAAGTTGTTTGACCGACTCAAGTTGTACAAGCTGAGATTGAATCCCAACAAATGCACCTTCGGGGTGAGGTCCGGAAAATTGCTAGGTTTCATTGTAAGTGATAAAGGTATCCAGGTGGACCCTGCCAAGGTTAAAGCTATTCAAGAGATGCCGACCCCAAAAACAGAGAAAGAAGTCAGAGGTTTCCTAGGACGACTGAATTACATTGCCCGATTCATATCACATCTGACTGCTACTTGTGAGCCAATCTTCAAATTACTGAAGAAAGATCAAGTGGTACGCTGGAATGATGAATGTCAGGCCGCCTTTGAAAGAATAAAGGAATACCTCCAAGAGCCACCCATTCTTATGCCACCAGTGGAAGGAAGACCTCTGATACTATACTTGACAGTGCTTGATAATTCAATGGGGTGTGTGCTGGGGCAGCATGACGAGTCTGGCCGAAAAGAGCACGCTATTTATTACTTGAGCAAAAAGTTTACCGACTGTGAGTCTCGTTACTCACTGCTTGAGAAAACTTGCTGCGCTCTTGTATGGGCTGCTCGCCGGCTGAGACAGTATATGCTGACTCACACTACTTTATTGATTTCAAAGATGGATCCCATCAAGTACATATTTGAAAAGCCCGCTCTGTCTGGCAGAATAGCGAGATGGCAAATGATCTTAACAGAATATGATATCCAGTATACAACTCAAAAAGCAATTAAGGGAAGCGTACTGGCTGATCATTTGGCACACCAACCTGTGGACGATTATCAATCATTGAACTTTGATTTTCCGGACGAAGACATCATGGTGGTAACTGACTGTGAAGTACCTGGACCGGATGAAGGACCTGAGGAAGGATCCCGATGGTCTATGCATTTTGACGGAGCCTCCAATGCTTTGGGTAACGGCGTCGGCGCTGTAATCATATCTCCCAAGGGGACTCATACTCCACTCACCGCCCGATTATGTTTCAGCTGCACCAACAACATGGCAGAATATGAGGCATGTATCATGGGTTTACAAGCTGCGATCGATTTGAGGATCAAGTTTCTAAGGGTCTTCGGAGATTCCGCTCTCGTGATCAATCAGATCAAAGGCGAGTGGGATACGAAACACCCGAATCTCATTCCTTACAAGGAGTATGTGTCAACCTTACTCCCTCACTTTGAAGAGATAACTTTTGAGCATTTCCCCAGAGAAGAGAATCAGCTAGCGGACGCACTAGCCACGATGTCTTCGATGTTCAAAGTTAAATGGGACAATGAGGCTCCTCAAATCACAATCTGGAAGTTGGATGAACCGGCATACTGCTGCGAGCTCGAGGCTGAGAAGGTAGCTGAAAAACCCTGGTATCACGAGGTGAAGAGGTACTTGGAAGCCCAGGAATACCCTGAAGGTGCATCTGTCAATGATAAGAAGTTCATGAGGAGGTTTGCTGCAAAATTCTTCCTCAGCAACGGCATTCTCTACAAACGGAATCATGATTCAACTCTGTTACGTTGTGTGGATAAGGCTGAAGCAGAGAAAATTATGATGGAACTGCATGAAGGAACATTTGGAACCCATTCCAGTGGACACACCATGGCTAAGAAAATCCTTCGGGCAGGATATTTCTGGTCCACAATGGAAGCCGATTGTTATCAGCACTCCCGAACTTGTCATAAATGCCAGATCTATGCTGACAAAGTGCATATCCCCCCGGTTCCTTTGAATGTCCTGACGGCACCTTGGCCTTTCGCAATGTGGGGCATCGATATGATCGGTGAGATCCGACCAACGGCATCCAATGGGCATCGTTTCATCTTGGTGGCGATCGATTACTTCACGAAATGGGTTGAGGCAGCTTCATATGCCACGGTAACCAAGAGCGTCGTGGCGCGTTTCATCCGGCATAATCTGATATGTCGGTACGGTGTCCCGGAAAGAATCATTACGGACAATGGTACCAATCTCAATAACAAAATGATCACCGAACTCTGTGAACAATTCAAGATACAGCACCACAATTCTTCTCCCTACCGGCCGAAGATGAATGGGGCTGTAGAGGCAGCCAATAAAAATATCAAGAAAATTGTGCAGAAGATGACAGTGACCTATAAAGATTGGCATGAGATGTTACCGTTCGCTCTTCATGGATACCGCACCTCAGCAAGGACATCAACCGGGGCAACTCCTTTCTCCTTGGTCTACGGCATGGAGGCAGTCTTGCCAATTGAAATCCAGATACCCTCTCTTCGGATAATGAAGGATGCAGACTTGAATGAAGAGGATTGGATCCAGACTCGACTTGATCAACTAAATCTGATTGACGAGAAGAGGCTCACTGCTATCTGTCACGGTCAAACGTATCAGAAACGGATGATCAGGGCATTTAACAAGAAAGTCAGACCGCAAGAGTATCAGGTTGGGGACCTGGTAATCAAACGCATCATCCTTCCTCAAAATGGACCCCTACTTATGAAGGGCCATTTGTGGTTAAACGTGTGTTCTCAGGAGGAGCCATGATCCTAACCACCATGGATGGTGACGACCTTCCTCACCCCGCCAATGCGGACATAGTGAAAAAATACTACGCATAAATAAAAGACCCGCTGGGTTGACATACCTAGGCAAAATAAAGGCTTCCCGGCGAACCAAAAGGGTTCGGGCAAAAATAAGGGATGAAATGAAAAAAATCTGTACACCCGGCAAGTCGAAAACCTGAAAGGGCGGCTTGGGCAAAAATGGGTATCCCGGTGGACTGAAAACCCGAAAGGGCGGTCCAGGCAAAAGTTAGGGATAAAAGCGTAACACTATGTCTCATTGGATCACTTCGCATCCGGAATTCGGCATCAACTATCTGGTTCCAGATTTCGGCATTGACCAACCAGCTTCATCTTCAAATTAGGCAGCAAAGCGACGAGACATTCGAAGACATAAAGGCAATAGCAGAGTTGGAACCCAGTGGGATTGTTCACATAGCTGTTTTGTTTTCTTTTTCAAATTGTAAATTCTATGCTTTTTGGCGATGTCCTCTTACTAGGATGTCAGCCTCTTGTACGAAAAGCGCCTATTCACAGGCAAAGTTTAAATCAATACAAATTCACTTGTCCATACAAATCGCCATTGTTTCTCTTTTTCTGTTTTGTCTTGCGAAGAGCGTCCAATGTTCATTTTTGATATATGCATTTAACAATAAATTGCTGATTCATAAATGTTTGCATATGAAAAAGAGATTAATTACAAGTGACATCAAAGACAGGGGCAATGTGTAGTTGTCTAATGCGGTCTAGTTGTTTTGTCCACCAAGGCACCAAGGTAGGTTCAACTGAAAATATTGGCCAAATCATCTTAGCTCCCCGCAGAATAAAACAAGGTTCAGCAGCACTTTCCCCAAACAGGAGTCAATTCCCCGTCAATCCTGAAAAAGGCACAACATTCCCCGGCCGGTCTTAAAAGCTCATCCCCGTTAGATTCTGCGAGCTTATCCCCGGCGAAGTACGGACATCTCGCCCGAGTTTTATTTAGAGTTATTTCCTCACAAGGACTTATAACTGGGTTATCCTCAGCTAAAAGCCACAGGAGACCGTTCTCGGCAAAAAGTTCCTTCGATCCCCAGCGAAGTCTATCTTTGGTATTCCCAAGCAGAGTTTATCTTTGGGGTTCCCCAGCGGAGTTTATCATCATTATCCTCAGCGGAATCCATCGTTAAAGTCCTCAGCAGGCCTCTCATCAGAGTTTCGGCCAAGTATCTCTTCCGCAGAGCAGCTTCCCGGCCATTCGTCAAGGATTTATTTTCCTAAGATGAAATTACACTCATAAACATTTCACATTTTCATACATCTTGCTTACATACATGATGAAACACATACAACATCAAACGTTGAACATCATGACATCATGCATATCATACATCATGACATTGCATACAGCTTACGTCTTTGCCTTTTCAGGAAAAAGACAATCTCAAAAACGACTACCTTCGACTGTCACAAATCCAGATTCGATACCTGTATCTAGCCAGGGCACATCTGAGAGTGATCAGTTTCCAGACTCGACTCCTGTATCCAGCCAGGGCACGTCTGAAGAGTTCAAAGATTCGACTCCTGCACCCAGCCAGGGCACATCTATCAACTACAACATTTCCAGATTCGATTCCTGTATCCAGCCAGGGCATATCTGTTGGCCACATTTCCAGACTCGATTCCTGTATCTAGCCAGGGCACGTCTGCAGAGTTCAAAGATTCGACTCCTGTATCCAGCCAGGGCACATCTATTTGACGACTATTCCCGGATTCGACTCCTGTATCCAGCCAGGGCACATCTATTTGACGACTATTCCCGGATTCGACTCCTGTATCCAGCCAGGGCACATCTGAGCAACCAATTGTAGATTCGATACCTGTATCCAGCCAGGGCATATCTGCATAAGGAGACTGAAGATCAAACACCTGTAACAAGCCAGGAAAACATCTGTCTTTCTTAAACACACAAGTTCTCGCTAAGGAACCTCTTATGCGATCAACACTTCCAAATGGCATCTATAAGCCCATTCCCGACAAAGTTCTGTCACTTTTCCAAATGGCATCTATAAGCCCATTCCCGACACCACATTGTTGAGACTCCAGCATGCGAGTGCAAATTTCCGGGCACTCTAGTGTCCAATCTCCTTTTACCCTCGAGTCACGAAAGGCAAACTTGCCAATCTAACTCTTCAGGTCCAAGAAGATTGAACAGGGGCAACTGTTGTACCCCAAAATTTGCCCTCCCATTTCCTCAACATTTTCTCATCACAAGACCTTTGAAGATCAAGATCCAATTAGGGTTTCCTCTGCTCAAGACTTCTCCTTGCACTGTGGACTCAAATTAGGGTTTGTGTTTGCCTAAAGATGTTTTGACCTAAAATGCCTAAGATGACTTTCATGCTTCATATTGGACTCCCAAGTTTACCCATACCAAGTTTCAAGTCTTGATTCCAAGTTTTTCCCAGTCAATTGGACAGTTGACCTAGAAATCAGCTGTATTGGGGAAAAAGTCAACTGTGGCCAATTGACAGTCAAACCTCATGAAATTTGATCCACATCAACATTTTGAATTCATATGAACCATTTGATCAAGTTTGGATCACAATTCCACAAGAAATTTGATCAGATCACCAAAAGGGCAAAATGGTCATTTTTAGGGTTTTGACTGCACTAAGGCAATTTTTGACTGTTTGACCTAGCCAATGGCAAACCAAGTTCACCTATGGACTCAAGGACCCCATGGAATTATCTTGACATGTTCATCAAGCTCAAAAGATCCCAAGTACACAAGATTGACAGTTGAATTTCCCAGTCAATTGATCAATTTTGACTGTATACTGAAAAGTCAAACTTTGACTTTTTGGTCAAAATCAAGAGTCAAGATTCATTTTTCATCAAAACATGCCAAATCATGAAACTTGTTCACCAAGAAATCACAAAATGCAAATTAGGGTTTGAAAATGGAATTTTTCATAACTTAGAATTTTTCTAAGTTATGAAAAACCCTAGTTTTTTCCCAACTTTGCCCCATCTTTTCACCATGATCCATTTGGATTCAAACAAAGTCAAAACATGAAAGTTGTAGCTTGTTGCAAAATCTACAACTTTGATTCACAAAGTTTTCTCATTTGAAGCTTGTATCTCAAGTTATGATTTTTTGAATAAGGGCACTAAACCATCTTTTAACTTAGTGAAATTTGACCTATTTTGACAAGGTTTTCTACCCTACTTCAAGGCCACTTTTCATGCCCTTCCAATTGGAATTTTGATTTGCATTTCAAAGATGGATTGTAGTACACATTCCAAGCTTTCCAAAATGTCCAAGAACTCATCAAACAACCTCATAACTTGGGAGATTCGAATTTCACAAGTTGGCAAAAACTCACTTTTGTTCTTCATCAAGACATGTTCATAACCTTGCCAATTTGAAATCAGTTTGCTTTATGCTTGATTACAGGTCCTTGAACCATTTCATACTCAATAATTTAATGCATATTCAATGTGTTAAGGTCATGTTCTTTGTGTTCTAACATTGCATAATGGTTTAATCCTAAACTAGATAAAGTGGAATTTCCATTTTTGAAAAGTTTAGCTTTATGTCAATTGGTAAATCAAACAAGTACATAGAAGATCTGCTTAGCACAAGATTATGGGCATAACACACTGATCAAGAGGAGTTGATGCAGCACATTAGGGGGTCCTATACTGACCTAGAACACCAATTTGCTTTTGGTAGCTTAAGTGTGAAGAAAGGTCCATAACATATGCTATCTCTCATATCAGCAAAAACAACACAGCACAAAAGATATCAAACACATTCCATAGACCACATTGAAGCTTTTGCACGAGCCATTTCCCTTTCAAACACCCTCCATCTCAGAATCATCCTCAAACTGCACAAACAGGGGTGCCCCTGCAGTTTGAGTGCAATCTCCCAATCCCTTCAAGCATTTCTGTCCAAACCTGTTCCTCTACCTTCCTTACATCATATGCAAGCTATCCAGAAGCTAAGGCACGATCTGTAGTTGCTCTAACCACTTCCACCATTTTCACATCTTTGACTTGCAGGTGAAGTTCCATAGCTTGATACAAGAAGTTTCAAGACAAAGTGAGCATTGAAAAAGCATCCCTGGACTTCAAGGAAGCTTTTCCAATCATTACATTGCACTGAAAGTCTCTCATTCTCCACATAGAAGTTCAACTGCACAGGTAAAAGTTTGAATTCGTATCTCTCTTATTAGGCATCTTTAGTCTTAAGTTTGTGAAGAAACAAAGTCCTACTCATAGCCCTGAACATGTACATAGCTTTACTTTTCATTTCTTTTGTCTGAGTGAAGAGAATTTGAGCTCTGAAAATGGTAGAAAAACTAGGTCAGAAAAGAGGGGGAGAGAAATTCTCTCTCATCTTAGAGAGATAGGTCATGTTCTTTATATGGTTGAAACCGTCTCTTAATGCTCTACACTTTTCATGTTATGAGTTTTGCTTGAAAGTCCAGGAATCCAGAGTTAGAAAACGCGTGTTTTGTGTGAAGAAAGCTGTACAGAGGTTGAAGAAGAAGTGATCTGGGCTGGGCCTGGATTTGTTTCCTTTTCACACCCCATTTTTTGGTTTACACCCCCCTGAGCCCATTTGCTCATTTTTTGACATTTTTGACTTTTTCTTTTTGGATTGACTTTGTTTATTTTTTCTCATACCATTAAAATTTTTAAAATATTTTTTCCACCACTTTTTGTATTTATGGCATATTTATTTGTTTATTTCTTTTGTTTTATACAAATATATATATATATACTATTATTGAAATAAATAGAAAATAGTGTAGATACATTTTTATTATTTTATTTACTTTATGAAAATATTTTACACAAAAAAAATATACTTTACTTTTTATTTTTATTAAAATATTTAAATATTTATTTTAGAAAAATACATATTTAGGGTTATATATATATTTGATTATTAATGTATTTAAGAAAAAGATATAAAAATACTTGATTTTTTATTTTATTAACATTTGATACAAAAATACTTTTTTTTACAATATACTTCATTTTAGGTTATTTTTATAAATAATAAATAAATAGTAGAGTTAAATTAGATAATAATACTTTTTATAAAAAAATTAGGGTTTCTTACCCTAAGTTTCAAAATACTAAAAAATAAATACATTTTTATTTTCTTTTTTCCTTTTACATAAATAATATTTTCTCATACGTATAGAAACTTTCTTTTTACATTTCACATATTTATTTAATTTATATTTAATTATGCATTGCAAAATACCCAATTGTTGTAATAATTTAGATTTAAATTCTTGTCAATATCCCCATTTGAACATTTGTACCCCCCTTCCCATATTTGGTTGTGTAATAGCTTAGTAATTTTAATTTCGCACTTTATTGCTTTCTAAATAATAACATGCTAGAATTAGGGTTTGTATGCGAAAAAACGATAAAAAAAATAGTTTGACCTAATACAAGATAAACAAGCATGAAAATGGACACACAAATCACACTTGCACCCCCCTAGGGTATTCCACTTGTTGCCTTCAAATAAATGGGCCATATTGTATGTTGAACATCTTTGGGCAAAGCAAACAGTTTGAATGATCATAGTCCCTCGATAAAACTTTTCAAAACAAACAAAACAAATGATCAAGTCCCTTAAAGAAATTGCCCAAAGACATTTAACGTCGTTACAATTATGGTCTAAACGATGACCCGCGCCTGTCCCTTTCACATCCTAACACAAGGTTGCCCACCAAATGCAATGGTGGTGTAAACTTGTTAAAAGGGTTAAAGCATAGCAATAATCTTTTTTTGAGAAATTTAGGAGTAGATAACCTCTTAGTTACTCGAATCAACTTGTAAAACAAAACACTTGCCTAATTTCAAAATCACACATCACAACACTTTCAAAACAAAAACTTTCAAAAAAAACAAATGAAAACCTTTTCAAAAGACATACATCTTTGTATACATCCCCACATGGATCATTGCAAAGGTTGCCACCACATTGGCCTCTTTTCAAAACATTTTCAAAAAACCCACACACTCAAGCACCATTTAAAACAATTGAAAACAAAAGGCAAGTGATCTAAGCAAGTAACTAAGAGCCCATGGATAACCATGGATAGAAAGGGTGCTAATACCTTCCCTTTCTATAATCTACTCCCCGAACCCAAGAAAACATCTCAAAAGGTTTTTGCTGTGCTTTTTAACCTTTCCTTAGGATAAAATAAAAAGTCGGTGGCGACTCTTGCTAACCGCAACATTTGCGAATACAAACGCAAACCTCAAGTCAGTTCTCCCACCGTATCACAAATACCAATATTGAGGAAGAGATGGTAAAGGTCCTTTTCCAATTCTTTGACCCTCTGCATCACTGTTTTACTTTCCAGGATTATCAGTTGGTGCCTACTCTAAAAGAGTTTTCCCAGCTTCTGAAGATTCCCATTCTCAATCAACTACCCTACAACGGTACGGAAAGGGAACCAAAACTTGAAGAAGTGGCTAAAGCATTATGCCTACAACCATCTGACATCAAGGGGCATTGGGAAGCCAGAAATGGTATCAAAGGATTCTTGGCAAAGTTTCTGTTTGAGAAGGCCCAAGAGTGTTGGAATTCCCTTGACCTACAGGCCTTTGAAGAAGTTGTAGCCCTCCTTGTCTATGGGTTGGTGTTGTTCCCTAAACCAGATCAGCTTATAGATATCAGTGCTGTCAAGGTCTTCATGTCCAGGAATCTTATACCTACGTTGCTGGGGGACATCCTTCACTCATGTTACACTCGAACCATGAGAAAAAGGGGTGTTCTTATGTGCTGCACCCCCTCCTGGGAAGGTGGTTTATTCCGCACCTTCCACAATCAGTTTTGAAGAACGAGCGAGGTTTGAGGTGGTCACAACGGTTGATGAATCTTACACATGCAGATATACACTGGTGTTCTCGGTCCAGAGAGGATGTCACTATCATTGATCGTTGTGGGGAGTACCCTAATGTTCCTTTACTTGGAATCAGAGGAGGTATTACTTACAACCCGTGCCTGGCATGGAGACAGTTTGGTTATGCTCGGAAAGATGGCCCTCATGAGATGTTAATTCCTGACATAGTTTTTGACTTCGACAATGATACGCAAGGACTTCGCCAGAAATTTATCAAAGCTTGGAGGATGCCCAGCAAAATAGACAGCAAGACCCTGGGGCACAGGAACTCCATCCCATTGGAGCCTTATCTCAAATGGGTACGAGCCTGCTCCCAAAAGCTGGTAATGCCATATCCACATGTTCTCCCCGTGATCAAAGAGCCAGACTTGGAAGGGGAGGTGTCCTACACCATTCAACATCCTGACATGCCCATGTCCTGGGAAGAGATGCAGAAGAGTTGGATCCAGCTTAAGGAAGAACGGAATTCTCTGGAAACCAATCTACATGCCAGTGAGAAAAAGGTCCTGGAGCTCACCCGCCTACTGCACGAGGAAAGGAATCTCAATACCTATATTGCTCCGAAGAGGATGCGTAGTGTCTTTTGGGACTGATCTGCTTTGTAATGTTTGCCTATGAGGCTTTAATGTACTGAACAATTACTTTCTTAATAATAACGTGTGTTCCTTTTTGTCTACAACAAATTTGAATTTTCGAACCCTTGAATGCATTGCATAAACACATATCATTCATCATATGCATCACAGGTACTCTTCTTTTCAGGCTGCTGACTGTTCTTCGCTGTTTATTTCAGCATCATGAACCCTGAATCATCAACCGAGGCATCTATCAAGGCTCTTCAGGCGCAGAACGCCCAATTTCAGGAGCTGATCAAAGGTTTGGCTCAAGGCCAACAAGAGTTGAAGACCATGCTTCTGAAGAAGAATAAGAAGAAGAGGAGGACTGTGCTATTTAACACTGGGCGCAGACTCGGGAACACCTTGCGAAATGAGGCTGAGAGGACTACCCCATCTGTGGGGGAAGGTAGTCACCAAGAAGGGGAGGTCCCTACTCCTGTGGTCTCTGATACTGAAACAGACTTCAACGACGAACAGTACCCTCCTGCTGAAGACCGGTACAAGCAGCTGGAGGACAGATTAAAAGTTATGGAAGTTCAGCGTGTGCCTGGACTGGATTTCGGAGACTTGGGGTTATCTACTGGGGTGGTGATTCCACACAAGTTCAAGGCACCTGCCTTTGTAAAGTATGACGGGGCTTCCTGTCCCAAGATGCACCTCCATTCTTATGTAAGGAAGATCCAGCCTTACACAGCAGACAGGAACCTTTGGATCCACTTCTTCCAGGAGAGTCTTTCAGGGACTCACCTCGAATGGTTCTATCAGCTGGATGGAACCAACATTCGTAACTGGGAGGATCTGGCCACTGCTTTTTACAAGCAGTATCAATATAATTCCGACCTCGCTCCTATGCGTACCCAACTCCAGGGTATGTCGCTAGGATCGGGTGAAGGTTTTAAGGAGTACGCCCAGAAATGGAGAGATCTGGCTGGCAGGGTGCAGCCACCATTGACAGACCGGGAGCTGGTGGATATGTTTTTGGGGACCCTATCTGGTCCATTTTTCAATCATCTCATTGGTAATTCCTCTGCTGGGTTTACTGATCTGATCCTGACTGGTGAAAGGATCGAGGCCGGTATAAAATCGGGGAAGATACAGAAGGTTGTCTCCTCCAGTGCTGAAAAGAAACCCTTCAAAAAGGAGGCTAGTGCTGTATATAGCTCCCGGAGACCAGAGCGACCTGAACGCCGCCAATCTGTCAGTGCGGTAATGATTGCCAAGCCTACTGCCGCTCCTCGGCCGACCAATCCTCAAAGGGCTGAAAGACCCCGGAGAGAGTTTACCCGCTTGAGCATGACCTTATCACATATCCTGCCACAGTTGCTATCCACCAATTTAGTGACTGTTAGGGAGGCTCCGAAGTTTCACAATACTACATCTCCTAAGTACAATCTGAATGCTCGTTGTGCTTATCATTCTGATAGCCCGGGGCATAGCACAGATGACTGTTGGGCCCTAAAGAATAAGGTTCAGGACCTTATTGATGCAAAGGAGATACAGTTTGAGGCGCCCGAGAGGCCGAATGTTGTAACCGCTCCCATGCCCCAGCATGGAGTGAATGCTGTTGAGGAGGATTTGTATGTAGCTTCGGTGGATGATGTTGCTACTCCGCTGCTGACGGTCAAGAGGAACCTGTTGCTAGCCGGTTTATTTCCGGGATGTAGCAAAGGTTGCCCTCTATGTGTTGCTTCCCCTACTGGTTGTTCTTTGCTGAAGTCAGGCGTCCAAAACCTGATGGATAGTAGAGAGATTTTGTTCAGAAAGACTGCTGTTCCTGCTGCTCCTGTTGAAGAAGTTTCAATTGTTACCATCTTCAACAACCCTTCCAAGGCTCCTTCAAAGAAGCCTGTCCAAATTTTGCCGGTTCACAAGATTGCTCCCATCACCATTACTGTTCCGGGACCCATCCCCTACAAGTCTGATAAGGCTGTCCCATGGCACTATGGGGCAGATGTTTACGTTCTGGGTGTGAAACAAGAGTTCAACATTGATGCTGGTGTCTCCAACATCACTGGGCCTGCTAAGGTCACTCGTAGTGGAAGACTGTTCTCGCCAGACATTGCTCCTCCGGTAATTCATAGGCCTTTGGTCTTCACACCTGCCAGTGTGCCTGTTTCTCCCCCTGACCAAGTATCCACCCCTGCTGCCGAGTCATCTGATACTCGGGGCAAGGGGATTGCTGCTGATGTGCCTGCCCGGACGGAGGCACCGAAGACCATTGTTGAGGCTTCCAGGCAGGAAATGGAAGAAATCCTCAAGATAATAAAGAAAAGTGATTTCAACGTCGTAGAACAGCTGGGGAACACCCCCTCCAAAATCTCCATGTTGTCACTGCTGCTGTGTTCAGAGGCCCATGCCAAGGCTCTGATTGCTTTCTTAAAGACAACCCACGTACCCCAAGAGACGTCTGCTGATCAGTTCACTGACTGTGTGGCCAACCTAACCGCTGATAATGGCCTGGGTTTCTCTGATGTCGATCTGACAGTGTGATCGGTGGATCTGGAACTGACTGTTTAACGCTGGTTCGCGAAATGTCGCGGAAGCAAGAGTCGCCACCGTCTTTTATTTTCTCCAATAGGAAAGGACAAAAGCACAGAAAAATTCCTTTTAAGAGATTGCTCTCGGTTCGGGAGGTAGGTTATAGAAAGGGAAGGTGTTAGCACCCTTTCTATCCATGGTTATCCATGGGCTCTTAGATACTTGCTCATTTGTGTTTTCCAAATTGTTTTGCGTGCTTTTCAATGTGGGTTTTAAAAAGTTTCTTGGAAAAATTTCAGATCAACTCATACGTCAGAGTGTTTGAAAAGTTCGCTTTGAAAGCTTTTGAAAAGTGTCAGTGTGAAAAGTCTTTTTAGTTTGTTTTGAGATTAGAGCAAGTATCCTTGAGAACCTACCTACACTAAGGAATTCGTCTGGGTAAATGTCCTTAAAAGTAGTGCCATCCCACCATTGAGAGGTAGGTAGCACCACCGTTGGAGGTGTTCGGGTCAATTCGATTTTTGAGGGACATGGTGATCACCAGAGCAATAGGAAGACACCTTAGAAGCTACCCTCATGCCAGGTTCCCGGATCATGAGGACTTACTAAGACGTTTTCTACTCGACGACCACCTTTCGAAAGGCAACAGTGAGGCGTACCCTAGGGGTGGTGTGTGCGAATTGTGTGTCATGTTCATTGATATTTGTCTTGTCATGTTTGTCGTGTTCTACGCTTGATTTTAATTATTGCCATACATTCTTTCATGCTTGATTAACAGTTAATATTTTGCGAGGAAATAAATCTAAGATTATTACAAAGGCGCGGGTCCACATCGCCAAAATTAAACCGGACCCGATTTAGCGGAAAAAATAAATAATGCGAAGAAATAAAGTGCGAAAAGTAAATTACATGGCTTTGGGATATTTACAAAATTATAATAAGCGATAATAAAATAAATGCGCAATTAAATGATTAATGACGGGCGTTGGACCCTTTTTGCAAATAATTAAAAGTTAATGAGAATTAAAAATTAAATGATTAAATGTTTTTTAGTATTTTGTGTTTTTTTAGATTTAATGAGAAAAAGGAGAATTAATTAAAATTAAATTAAACGGCAAACCCTAATTCTAATATTTTTTATTTATTAAGAAAGAATTAAAATAAGATCTAAATTAAACCTAAAATTTCTTATGTACAATTTAAATAGGAAAATAAATAAATAAATAATAATTATTGTTCTAAAAAAAAAAGGGAAAAAATATCAAAAGGAATAAAAAATAGCAATTAACCTAATTCTACATTTTTGGATTTTTATTAAAAAGAAATTAATATTAAAACCTAATTAAACTAAGTAATCTACATTTTTATTTATTCATGAAAAGAATTAATATATAAATATTTATTAATTTTGGCCTTTTCTGATTTTTTTAGTGTTTTTAGATATTTTATTAAAAATAATTAATTAAATAAACATAATTGAATAAAAGTAATAAAAAGAAAAAAATTAAAGAAAGAATAAAAAATAAAATGATAAAGCAAACCAGGGGGGGTAGCCCCAAATTAGGAGGTAAGGCCTGGTAATTTAAGGCCCATTAAGCATGCAGGTCCATTGACTTTTGGTGCAGCGTGTGAGACGTTTGACTCAAGTTCAGGGTGTTCTCCAATCCTGGCCCTTGATTAGATCTCCTGGGACGCGTGGATGGTGATTGTTGAATGTGCATGGTGAACCAAAGCATTGTGCCTGCATAGGAATAAGTGTAGAAAAATAATATTGAAAGTGTACAGACCTGGGACTTGAACCCAGGTCTTGAGAGTCACATGCATAGCGTGTTACCAACTGTGCCACTTGAATTCATTTAATATATTATATCAAAAAAATGACAAAAAGCAAGATCAACGCCTTGTGGTAAAAACGCGCGTAAATTCGAACCAACGAACCACCGGCTGACAACTCATCATCTTCCTCAGGCCTTTCTTTTTTTTCTGAAAACACAATCCTATCGCAACGGTTTTGAAAACGTTGCTTTAGGCCAGCTATCAAAAAATAGCGAATAGGCCGTTTCTCAACATAAATTAGGCGCGAGGACACCTTCTTCTTCGTCCAAGCTTCCTGGTCATGATCATGGTATTATCGTGTTTCAATTTTTCCTCTTCTCAAAAACCCCAATTCAAGAAGCTGCAAACCCTAAAAGCCACGCATGGTGAAACACGATATACAGGGTAATAACACAATTAAGTATAACAGTTAGCTCACAAACTTTACCAGGAACATGAATGCACAAACAAAATTCATAAATAACACGTATAATGGGATGTATGATTATGGAATTTCTTGGATGCAGTTTTAGTTACAGGTACCAATTCTTTGCGCTTTTATCGTTGTTTTTGATTGGAGTACGATCAGGAATTCACAAGGAAGCTTTTGCAAAAGGAATGGAGCTTTGAATCAGTCTCTAGGGTGGATTTCAGAATTGGATTTTTTGAGAAATTTTGCAAGTTTGTGTATTGGTTTGCTGCGCAGTTTTCAGTCCTCTAGCCATTAGGTCTTGTTCTAATACTTGTAAGGAAGCAATTAGGTCAACAATTTCAACCAAAATCTCTTGCAATTATGATTTCATATATTTGATTTTGAAAAATCTTTTTTCATATCTTTTCATGTGCAACTTGGTTCAAATCTGATCAAAACTTATCAAAACTTGCCATAATCCATTAAGCACGAAATATTGACATTATAATGTGCATAAAAAGATTTTTTAGGTTAAGGTTTATATTTTTCATGAATTAAAATCATTTAAATGAATATAAATTAATATTAATTCAAATAAATAATTAAAAAATATGAGAATACTTCCCCTTGGGCCTAGTGGTCGTGCATAGGCTTGGCATGAAGAAACTTGGAAGAAAAATGGGCCCATTTGCATTTTTAGGCCTTTTGCATCAATGTTGACTTTTCAAAATTCCTAAAAATTTCCCAACTTCCACAAGGCATAACTTGGTCAATTTTTAAGCTTTTCACATGTTCTTGGACATTTTGGAAAGGTCTTTGAGTCCTTTAACCAATGCTTTTGGTCCCATGTCATTTGGATTTACCAATCTCAAGTTATGGCCTTTGACTTAAAGTCACTTTTTGTTGACTTTTGAAAATGACCTATAATGTTGAAATTGATAACTTTTTGTGAGAGCATTTCTTGGACTTGGAACATGAAGATGAATTGTAGGAAATGTCTTTCTCTTCAAAATGAGCTTTGGATGGAATTTTTCTGATAATCCATGTGAAAGTTATGCCCTGGTCAATTTCAGTTGACTTTTTCAGCTGTCCAAATATAGCAACTTTTGCATCTTTGATGATTTCTGAGCCAAATTTTGAGAATCATGATCAAGCATTGATCAAATGATGTTTGTGGCTTCAAAATGATATATTGACCAAAAATTTGAACTTTTGACTGTCAAATGACCATTTTGCCCCTACAGTTGACTGTAGTGCAATTTAGGGTTTTGACTGTGCAATTTTGAGCTGAATGCCTTGAAACTTGACATGAGGATGTTTGACCATCTTTTTAAGCATATGAGACTTGATTGGGCCTTTGAGAAGTTCATTTGCTTGACCAGAACTCAAACCCTAGTTTTGACTGTATAGGAGACAGTTGAGCTGCACAACCCTTGGGGCACCTTGTGACCTTGATTTTAACAATTCTTGATGAATATGGGAGGGCAAATTTTGGGGTACAACAGTTGCCCCTGTTCAATCTTCTTAGACCTGAGGATGCAGATTGGCTGACGTGCCTTTCGTAATCCGAGGGTAAAAGATGATTGAACACTAAAGTGCCCAGAAATTTGCGCTCACATAGTGACGGTGATGGGGGAATGGGCTTATAGATGCCATTTAGAGATTGCTGGATAGGATGATGGGCTTATAGATGCCATCTGGATGTTGATCGCGTAGGAGAATCCTTAGCGAGAACCTGCATACCTGCAAAACAGAAAAATGAGTACCTGACACGTTGCAGGAGCTGATTTTAGATGCTTGCTATAGATATGTCCTGACAGGTTACAGGAGCTGGGTCTGGAGCTTCAAACGTTGATGAATGAACCAGGGATGGTTACTGCCTTAGCCTGAATGATAAGTGAACCTTGGATGATTTTAACTTCAACAACGCTCGTTGAGAAAATCTTGATGAGGATTACCATCTTCGTAGTGTCAGGAAGAGAACCAAAGGACATTATAATCTCGAAGGGGGTCACCTTACTCACCGCTGGAGAGGGAACTATAGGAAATTATAATCTGAAAGGAGATATCACCTCACGCTCATGCCGGAGAGGGAAACATCTGAAGAAGGAATTACCACCTCACACGCCGTTGGAGAGGGGACCATAAGAGAATATCACCTCACGCTCATGCCGGAGAGGAGAACATTTGAAGAAGGAATTACCACCTCACACGCCGTTGGAGAGGGGACCATAAGAGAATATCACCTCACGCTCATGCCGGAGAGGAGAACATCTGAAGAAGGAATTACCACCTCACACGCCGTTGGAGAGGGGACCATAAGAGAATATCACCTCACGCTCATGCCGGAGAGGAGAACATCTGAAGAAGGAATTACCACCTCACACGCCGTTGGAGAGGGGACCATAAGAGAATATCACCTCACGCTCATCGTCGGAGAGGAAAACATCTTGAAAAAGGAATTACCACCTCACGCTCACCGTCGGAGAGGGGACCACAAAAGACTATCACCTCACGCTCATCGTCGGAGAGGAAAACATCTTGAAAAAGGAATTACCACCTCACGCTCACCGTTGGAGAGGGGACCATAACTTCTACTGAGTCCTTATCAGAAAAATCTGTTTGGAGTCGATTTAACTGGACTGGAGAAGTCCTTGAAATATGTTTGAGAATTTCAACTGCATCTTTCCTGAAAGGTAAAGGTCAGTTATATGCAATGCATGATATGGATCAAATGATGTTATCAATATAAATGAGACTTGTATGATGCAATACGTTATGCATGCTATAATGATGTATGTAAAGTTTTATGTATGTTTTCGTCTAGGAAAATAAATCCTTGACGAGTGCCGGGAAGTCATATCCTGGGCTGATGTTGAGGGAGAGATTTGCTTCCGCTGTGGATGATTTGTTGCAAGAATACCGGTAGGAGAAGATGACTCCGTTGCGGAATAAACTTGTCAAATGAAATAATTCTGCGGGAGCAAAGATACTCTAACGATCATGCTGGGGAGTGTTACTCTGTGGGGGATAGCGATACTTTGCTGAAATGATGAAGATAACTCCGCTGGGGATATCGTTGATGAGTTATGCTGGGGATATCTTTGTTGTGCTGGAAGTGTTGATAGACTTCGCTGGGGGTAGGAAGATACTTTGCCGAGGACGCTCTTTCCGTGGCTTTTGGCTGAGGATAACCCAGTTATATCCTGTTACGGAAATAACTCTTTAAATCAAGCCGGGACGACGCGTTCGTGTTCTGCGAGGGATAAGCTTCCAGAATTTACTGGGGATAAGCTTGCTGCTTGGGGAGATATGAATTCCAACTTTCCTGGGGAAACTGGATTGGATTCTTCTGGGAAGTTTTGAACTGCGGGGGGAAGTGGTTCCGTTGAATATTGAGATACCGCCGGGGAACAATCTTTAGACCAAGACTGCCGGGGATGCTTGTTAAGACTGCATGCTGCTGGGGAAGTATTGAGAACTACAGGAGGATACTCAATTTCCTTGATATTTGATGACTTTGCTTGGAGAAGAATGTATTGACTTGTTGAACCACTCTCTGGGGAACTAAGATACACTTGGTCGTGTTCTTTCGCTGAACCTTCCTTAGTACCTTGGAGGATAGAGCAATTGGATCGCTTGGACAACTCTTTATTGCCCCTGTTTCTAGTGTCACCTGTAATGAATTCTTTTGTTTCGTATGCAAATATTTATGAGTTAGCAAATTATTGTCAATGCATACATCACAAATTGAACCTTGGACGTTCTTCGCAAAACAAAACAGAAAAAAGGAAAAATACTTGGCACGTTTAACTGAAAATATATTTTTATTGATTTTGAATGGCCTGAAAATAGGCGTTTTGTGTACAAGAGGCTGACGTCCTAGTAAGAGGTACGTCGCTGATCGAAAGAGTTTATACAAGTTTTGTACAAAAGAAAATGTAAAACAGCTGTGTGAAAGATGAACGATCCACTGGGTTTCAACTCTGCTATTGCCTTTATAACTCCGAGCGTCTCATCACTTGATGACCTTGGTTGAAGGTGAAGCTGACTGATTGATGCCGTCTGAACTTGATGCAGATACCGGATTCTGGATGCAAAGTGATCAATGAGACATAGTTTTACGCTTTTATCCCTAATTTTTGCCTGGACCGCCCTTTCGGGTTTTCAGTCCACCGGGATACCCATTTTTGCCCAAGCCGCCCTTTCAGGTTTTCGACTTGCCGGGTGTACAGATTTTTTCATTTTCATCCCTACATTTTGCCCGAACCCTTTTGGTTCGACGGGAAGCCCTAATTTTTGCCTAGGCATGTCAGCCTAGCGGGTCTTTTTTCATGCGTAGTATTTTTTAACTATGTCTGCATTGGCGGGGTGAGGAAGGTCGTCACCATCCATGTTGGTTAAGATCATTGCTCCTCCTGAGAACACATGCTTAACCACAAATGGCCCTTCGTACGTAGGGGTCCATTTGCCCCTTGGATCACTCTGAGGAAGGATGATTCTCTTGATAACCAGATCCCCAACTTGATATTCTTGTGGTCTGACCTTTTTGTTAAATGCCCTGATCATCCGTTTTTGATACGTCTGACCATGGCAGATAGCAGCAAGTCTCTTTTCGTCAATGAGATTGAGTTGATCAAGTCGTGTCTGGATCCAATCATCTTCATTTAGATTTGCGTCCTTCATTATCCGGAGAGAGGGAATTTGCACTTCGATCGGCAAGACTGCCTCCATACCATAAACCAGAGAGAATGGAGTTGCTCCGGTTGACGTCCTGGCTGAGGTACGGTACCCATGCAGAGCGAATGGTAACATCTCGTGCCAATCCTTATACGTCACTGTCATCTTTTGCACGATCTTCTTGATGTTCTTATTTGCTGCTTCTACAGCCCCATTCATCTTCGGTCTGTAAGGAGAAGAATTGTGGTGCTGTATCTTGAACTGTTCGCAGAGCTCAGCAATCATCTTATTGTTCAGATTGGTACCGTTGTCTGTAATTATCCGCTCAGGGACGCCGTATCGACAGATCAGGTTGTGTCGAATGAACCGTGCCACAACAGTCTTGGTTACCGTAGCATAGGATGCTGCTTCAACCCACTTCGTAAAATAGTCAATCGCCACTAGGATGAAGCGATGTCCATTGGATGCCGTAGGTCTTATCTCGCCGATCATGTCTATGCCCCACATTGCAAACGGCCACGGCGCAGTCAGAACATTCAGGGGAACCGGAGGAACATGCACCTTATCTGCGTAGATCTGGCACTTGTGGCATGTCCTCGAATATTGGTAGCAGTCAGCTTCCATTGTGGACCAGTAATATCCTGCCCGTAGGATCTTTTTAGCCATAGTATGTCCACTGGAATGCGTACCAAAGGTCCCTTCATGTAGCTCTTCCATGATTCTTTCTGCTTCAGTCTTATCCACACAACGCAGTAAGGTTGAATCATGGTTTCTCTTGTACAAGATGCCGTTGCTTAGGAAGAACTTTGCTGCGAACCTCCTCAGGAATTTCTTATCGTTGACAGAGGCACCTTCAGGGTATTCCTGAGTTTCCAGATATCTCTTCACTTCATGGTACCAAGGCTTCTCAGTCACCAATTCAGTTTCGAGATCACAACAGTATGCCGGTTCGTCCAGTTTCCAGATGATGATCCGAGGAGCTTCATTATCCCATTTAACCTTGAACATTGAAGACATTGTAGCTAACGCGTCCGCTAACTGATTCTCTTCTCTTGGAAAGTGCTCAAAGGTTATCTCTGTGAAGTGGGGAATCATGGTCAACACACATTCTCTGTAAGGAATCAAGTTTGGATGTTTCATATCCCACTCTCCATTGATCTGATTGATCACTAGAGCGGAATCTCCGAAGACACTGAGGAACTTGATCCGTAGGTCGATAGCAGCTTGAAGACCCATGATACACGCCTCATACTCCGCCATGTTGTTGGTACAGTTGAAACATAGCCGGGCAGTGAGTGGAGTGTGAGTGCCTTGTGGAGATATGATAATGGCGCCGATACCATTTCCCAAAGCATTGGAGGCTCCGTCAAAGTGCATAGACCATCGGGATCCTGGTTCAGGTCCTTCATCCGGCCCAGGTACTTCACAATCAGTTACTATCATGATGCTTTCGTCCGGAAACTCGAAGTTCATTGATTGGTAGTCATCTACAGCTTGATGAGCTAAGTGGTCTGCCAGTACACTCCCTTTGATGGCTTTCTGGGTGGTGTACTGAATGTCGTATTCCGTCAAGATCATTTGCCATCTTGCAATTCTCCCAGACAGAGCAGGCTTTTCAAATATATACTTTATCGGATCCATTTTTGAGATCAACAAGGTAGTGTGAGTCAGCATATACTGTCTCAGCCGGCGAGCAGCCCATACCAAAGCGCAGCAAGTTTTCTCAAGCAGTGAGTATCGGGTCTCACAGTCGGTAAACTTTTTGCTAAGGTAATAAATGGCATGCTCTTTTCGGCCAGACTCGTCATGCTGCCCCAGCACACACCCCATTGAGTTGTCTAGCACTGTCAGATATAGGATCAGAGGTCTCCCTTCAACCGGTGGCATGAGGATGGGTGGTTCTTGGAGGTACTCTTTGATTTTGTCGAAGGCAGCCTGACATTCATCGTTCCAACGCACTACCTGATCTTTCTTCAGCAGCTTGAAGATTGGCTCACAGGTAGCAGTCAAATGAGATATGAATCGAGCGATGTAATTCAGGCGCCCTAAAAAGCCTCTGACTTCCTTCTCTGTCTTGGGAGCTGGCATCTCTTGAATAGCTTTGACCTTAGCAGGGTCCACTTGAATACCTTTATCACTGACCACGAAGCCTAGCAACTTCCCAGATCTTACCCCGAAGGTGCACTTGTTCGGGTTCAATCTCAACTTGTATAATTTCAACCGGTCAAACAATTTCTGTAGATGATCTAGATGCTCTTCCTCAGTCTGGGACCTAGCGATCATGTCGTCCACATACACTTCGATCTCATGATGGATCATATCATGAAATAAGGCAACCATGGCACGCTGGTAGGTTGCCCCAGCATTTTTTAACCCGAACGGCATGACCTTGTAACAGAAGGTGCCCCACTGAGTAACAAATGTAGTCTTTTCCATGTCTTCAGGTGCCATCTTGATCTGGTTGTAGCCTGAAAAGCCATCCATGAAAGAGAATACTTTATGTTGGGCTGTATTATCCACAAGGACATCAATGTGAGGTAAGGGGAAGTCATCCTTGGGGCTGGCCCTGTTTAGATCCCTGTAATCAACACACATTCTGACCTTGCCGTCCTTTTTAGGTACCGGCACCACATTAGCAACCCACTGAGGGTAAGAAGTCACTGCAAGGAACCCGGCATCAAACTGTTTCATGACCTCGGCTTTGATCTTCTCGGACATCTCTGGACGCATCCGACGGACCTTTTGTTTAACTGGAGGGCAGTCTTCTCTAGTCGGCAAATGATGGACAACAATATCGGTATCCAACCCTGGCATGTCTTCGTAGGACCAGGCAAAGATCTCCATATAGTCATGTAACATCTTGGTTAACCGTTGCTTCACGCTGAGCTCTAGGTTGGCACCAATCTTTACCTCTTTTCTGTCTGCCTCAGTACCCAGGTTTATAGTTTCCACTGGCTCTTCATGGGGTTGAATTGCCCGCTCTTCCTGAAGCAACAGTCTTGCAAGCTCGCCAGGCACTTCGCAATCATCTTCACCTTCGTCTTCGGCTAAGTTGATCGGATTTTCGAAGTCATAATTGGCATTAGCAGAGCTGTTATCAGTGAGATCCAGAGTGGATTGGAACCTGTATGAGTGAGTGTGTGTGTAAATACAGCTGTTTTTGAAAATTATGTAAAGGAAATGAAAGATAAAAAAGGAACACAATATTTGCAATGCGAAAATAGTCCAAGATTTTCATTCATGATGTATAAAATGACAGTTCATATGCCCTCACAAATAGAACCACGGTGCCTCGGGTAAGACACCGGGCCATAGAGTTTATCATTGTTTATTACAAAATAACAAAACATGGGAATTCATTACTGTGTCACAAAGGTAACAGGGGTATGATCCTTTGCACTCCAATTGTTCAATCCTTCTTCGGCCGTCGGATAAATCCAGCTGTTGAACTCGGCTTCGTCTACTTCAAAGTCTTCCCCGACAGCATTCGCTTCTGAACCTTTAATAAATACCGGAGGCCTTCCGATCTTCTCTTTCCTCATAGCTCTCTGCCCTTCTGAGGTGAAACCCAGCCCAAGTTTATCAGTCTTCTGGGTGAAGTCTGGCAGTCTGCCCCAGTTGGCACCTTCACCTTTTTGTACTACAGCCCTGGCATCCTTTAGGGAAGCCATCTTCAGAGGACTAACTGCTTCTGCTGTTTCCGCTGCGATTGGAAACACCTCCTCGAAATGCTGAAAAGGGGTCTCAATGAACTCCCCATCCATCTCAATGTATCTGAACGAGTTTAGGTGGCTCACCATGTATTCTTCCTCACCTTGCACGGTGACGATCTTCCCTCTGACGGGGTACTTCAGTTTTTGATGCAAGGTAGAGGTCACTGCCCCAGCCTTATGTATCCAGGGTCGACCCAGCAGACAAGAGTAAGATGGACGGATGTCCATCACATAAAAAGTGGAGTCGAACACCTGAGAGCCTACACGAATCGGAATGTCCACCTCCCCATGGACCATTCTCTTTGAACCATCAAAGGCCCTGACAATGATGTTGCTGGGCTTCAAATCCAGGCCTTCACAATCTAGACGATCCAGAGCCTTCTTGGGTAGTACATTCAAAGATGACCCGGTATCAACCAACACATGTGCCAAGGTGGTACCTCTGCATTCGATTGAGACATGCAGAGCATCATTATGATCTTTCCCCTTCATGGTCAAATCAGCGTCTGAAAAACCCAAGCCATTATCTGCCGTTAGACTTGCCACACAATCAGTGAACTGGACTGCCGAGGTTTCATGTGGCACATGGGCCTTCTTGAGGAATGAGATGAGGGCCTTTGCATGGGCCTCAGAGCACAGCAGTAAAGAGAGCATGGAGATTTTGGAGGGCGTATGCCCCAACTGTTCCACAACGTTAAAATCGCTCTTCTTTATAATCTTCAAAATCTCCTCCATCTCTTGTGGGGAGGCCTCAGCAGCTATTGGTATGGGTACCTCCATCTGGGCAGGCTCAGTTTCAATTCCCTTGCCCCGAGCATTGGATGACTCGGCAGCAGGAGAAACAATAGGATCAGCAGCAGGAATAACAACTTGATCAGCAACGGGAGTAGGTGTACTTGCAGGAATTATCAGGAGTGGTCTTCTAGCAGCAGGTGGCGCAATGTCAGGCGAGAAGAGCCTGCCACTGCGGGTAACTTTGGCCGGGCCAGTGATGTCACAGATGCTGGCGCCAGCGTTGAGCTCTTGCTTAACTCCGTTTATATATACATCTGCCCCATAGTGCCAAGGGACAGCTTTGTTGGATACATAGGGCAGGGGCCCAGGAACAGTGATAGTGACAGGTGCAACGGTCAGAATTTGGAGGGGCTTCTTCTGGAGAGCCGGGATCGGATTGTTGAAGATAGTCACCACAGAGACTTCTTCCATTGGAACCATACGAACAACAAACTTCTTGAATAAAATCTCCTTGCTATCCATTAAGCTTTGGATGCCTAATTTTAGCAAGGGACAACCGGACGGGGACACAACACAGAACAGGCAACCCTCACTACAACCCGGAAATAAACCGGCCTGCAGTAGGTTCTTCTTAATGATCTTTAAAGGAGTGGCTAGATCATCCACAGAAACAGCATAAACATCTTCATCGACAGCATTTACCCCGTGCTGAGGCATAGGGGCAGTAACTACATTCGGCTTTGCAGGCGCCTCGAATTGTATCTCTTTAGCATCGATAAGGTCTTGCACCTTATTCTTTAACGCCCAACAGTCATCAGTGGCATGCCCCGGGCTGTCTGAATGGTAAGCACAACGGGCATTCGGGTTGTACTTAGGAGAGGTAGTGTTTGAGAACTTTGGCGCCTCCTTGACAGTCACCAAATTGGTGGATAGTAACTGTGGCAGGATTTGCGATAGGGTCATGCTTAACCGGGTAAACTCTCTCCGAGGTCTATCAGCCCTTTGGGGATTGTTTGGCCGGGGAGCGGCAGCAGGCGTAGCAATCATGACCGCACTGACAGATTGGCGGCGATCAGGTCTTTCTGATTTCCTGGAGCCATACACAGCACTAGACTCCTTTTTGAACGGCTTCTTCTCTGAACTAGAGGATGATGCCCCCTTTGCAATCTTCCCAGATTTCAGCCCAGCTTCGATTCTCTCTCCAGTCAAGATTAAGTCAGTGAAACCAGCAGAAGAATTCCCAATGAGATGATTAAAGAACGGCCCAGACAGGGTCCCCAAGAACATGTCCACTAACTCTCGATCAGTCAAAGGTGGCTGCACCCTGCCAGCCAGATCTCTCCACTTCTGCGCGTACTCTTTAAAACCTTCGCTTACGCCCAACGACATACCCTGGAGTTGGGTACGCGTGGGGGCAAGGTCGGCATTATACTGATACTGCTTATAGAAAGCAGTAGCCAGCTCCTCCCAGTTACGAACTTTGGTCCCATCCAGCTGATAGAACCATTCGAGATGAGTCCCTGAAAGACTCTCCTGGAAGAAGTGGATCCATAGATTCTTGTCCGCAGAGTACGGCTGAATCTTTCGCACATAGGACCTCAAATGCAGCTTGGGACAGGATGCCCCGTCATACTTGGAAAAGGTTGGAGCTTTGAACTTGTGTGGGATAATTATACCAGTCGACAAACCCAGATCTCCGAAGTCCAGCCCAGGTGTCTGTTGCACCTCCATAGCCTTCAACCTGTCCTCCAGTTGTTTGTACTTGTTGTCTTCAGGAGGGTACTGCTCTTCATCATAATCCGTCTCGTTGTCGGAGACCACTGGAGTAGGAACCCTTGCTTCTGCCTGAGAAGGACTCTTGCCAACAGAAGAACCAGCCTCTTCCTGATGCAGAGTATTACCCAACCTTCGGCCCGAGTTGAATAGAACAGTTCTTCTTTTCTTCTTCTTCTCCTTCTTCAGGAGCATGGTCTTCAGTTCCTCTTGGCCTTTGGCTAGACCCAGGATTAGCTCTTGAAACTGCGCATTCTGCGCCTGGAGAGCCTTGATTGATGTCTCTGTTGATTCAGATACGGAATTCATGATGCTGAAATAAACAGCGAAGAACTGTAAGCAACCTGAAAAAGGGGAAAAACCTGCTATGCACATGATGTATGAAATGCGTATGCAATGCATTCAAGGGTTCGAAAGTTCAAATTTGTTGTAGACAAGAAAAGAACACACATTATCATTAATGAAATCACTGTTTAATACATCAAGGCCTCATGGGCAAAAAGGAATACAAAAGTCAAGTCAATCCCAGAATACACTGCGCATCCTCTTCGGAGCTATGTAGGTGTTGAGATTCCTCTCCTCATGCAACAGACGGGTGAGCTCCAAGACTTTCTTTTCACTGGCATGCAGACTAGTCTCAAGAGAATTCCTTTCCTCCTTAAGCTGGATCCAGCTCTTCTGCATCTCTTCCCAGGATGTGGGCATATCAGGGTGCTGAATAACATGAGACACTTCCCCTTCCAAGACAGGTTCTTTGATTACTGGAAGCATGTGAGGATAAGGCATCACTAACTTCTGAGAACGGGCGCGTACCCATTTGAGATAAGGCTCCAAAGGGATGGAGTTCCTATGCCCCAGTGTCTTGCTGTCTATCCTACTAGGCATCCTCCAGGCTCTGATAAATCTCTGACGAAGTCCTTGAGTATCACTGTCGAAGTCAAAAACTATGTCGGGAATTAACATGTCATGAGGACCATCCCTCCGAGCATAACCAAACTGTCTCCAAGCCAGGCGTGGGCTATAAGTAATACCTCCTCTGATTCCAAGTAAAGGAACATTAGGGTACTCCCCACAACGATCAATGATAGTGACATCTCTTCTGGATCTAGGACACCAATGTATATCTGCATGTGTAAGAGTCATCAACCGTTGTGACCATCTCAAACCCCGCTCATTCTTCAGGACTGATTGTGGAAGGTGCGAAATAAACCACCTTCCCAGGAGAGGAGTGCAACACATAAGGACACCCCTTTTTCTCATGGTTCGAGTGTAACATGAGTGAAGGATGTCCCCCAGCAACGTAGGTATAGGGTTCCTGGACATAAAGATCTGAACGGCACTGATATCAATGAGCTGATCTGGATTAGGGAACAACACCAAACCATAAACAAGGAGGGCTACCACTTCTTCAAAAGCCTGCAAGTCAAGAGAGTTCCAACATTCAAGGGCTTTTTCAAACAGAAACTTGGCTAAGACCCTTTGATACCACTTCTGACTTCCCAATGTCCCTTGAGATCAGACGACTGTAGGTGCAAGGCTTTAGCAATCTCTTCAAGCTTAGGTTCCCTCTCTGTGCCGTTGAAAGGCAGCTGATCAAGGATAGGGATCTTCAGGAGCCGGGAGAACTCCTCCAATGTAGGTACCAACTGATAGTCCAAGAAGGTAAAACAGTGATGCATAGGGTCAAAGAATTGGAACAAGACCTTTATCATATCTTCCTCAATGTTGGTGTTGACCAAGCTGATGAGGCTTCCATGCCTGTGACTGAATGAAGAGTTCTCGGGAATCCTGGATATAAGCTCCTTAAGCTGAGGAGGGATCCTTACAAGATTGACCTGAATTGTCTTTCTACGAACAGTTTCCGTGTCCTACAAAACAAGAACAAAGATGAAAATCCGAACCCCTGAAATGGTTAGTCAATGCATATGATGCAGGATGATGTCATGATGCTATGATTAAACACACCACAGATATTTACAAAGACAAACAGGTAAGGCACACAAGGCACACAAGACAAGCCCTTAAGGTTTAAGGCCAGCATGGGGTCTGGGTAGTACCCTCTTGAGTTGGTGGGTTCATACCTGTCCTAATCAAAGTAACCGGGTTCTAAGGTTCCCAATATCACGGGATTGCTTTCATTGTTCATCGTTTCGATTTAGCCACTGAACTGGCGACCGAAATATTCCAGGAAAGCAACCCTCAATTGAGCGTAGTATCGAGTATCCACCAACCTCGGACTGCACCAAAGTCAGTGATCTCACTACCCTAAAGAGGCCAAGATAGTTCAATTAAGGTTCCTAAGGTCTGTTGATGCTTCACGACACCACGCGGAGGCCCCGTACTCTCCTTGACTGAACTCAAGGGTTACCGGTACACACCAAAGTGCCACATCAACGTAGCAGACTGTTTCAACCGTGTCGGTATACCCCGCACAGTTCCCTCACAGCCTTGTTGCTACTTTCTAAGAAAGGTATCCCCCAGATCCGGGTGTAGGACCTATAGAACTCCCAAGCAACCCACAATTTAAAGCACACAAAGAAGACAATTGAAAACACAGTGATCTTAACCCTAAGGTACACCTCACTTTATAAGATTATCCCCAGCAGAGTCGCCAGTTCTGTGATCGGTGGATCTGGAACTGACTGTTTAACGCTGGTTCGCGAAATGTCGCGGAAGCAAGAGTCGCCACCGTCTTTTATTTTCTCCAATAGGAAAGGACAAAAGCACAGAAAAATTCCTTTTAAGAGATTGCTCTCGGTTCGGGAGGTAGGTTATAGAAAGGGAAGGTGTTAGCACCCTTTCTATCCATGGTTATCCATGGGCTCTTAGATACTTGCTCATTTGTGTTTTCCAAATTGTTTTGCGTGCTTTTCAATGTGGGTTTTAAAAAGTTTCTTGGAAAAATTTCAGATCAACTCATACGTCAGAGTGTTTGAAAAGTTCGCTTTGAAAGCTTTTGAAAAGTGTCAGTGTGAAAAGTCTTTTTAGTTTGTTTTGAGATTAGAGCAAGTATCCTTGAGAACCTACCTACACTAAGGAATTCGTCTGGGTAAATGTCCTTAAAAGTAGTGCCATCCCACCATTGAGAGGTAGGTAGCACCACCGTTGGAGGTGTTCGGGTCAATTCGATTTTTGAGGGACATGGTGATCACCAGAGCAATAGGAAGACACCTTAGAAGCTACCCTCATGCCAGGTTCCCGGATCATGAGGACTTACTAAGACGTTTTCTACTCGACGACCACCTTTCGAAAGGCAACAGTGAGGCGTACCCTAGGGGTGGTGTGTGCGAATTGTGTGTCATGTTCATTGATATTTGTCTTGTCATGTTTGTCGTGTTCTACGCTTGATTTTAATTATTGCCATACATTCTTTCATGCTTGATTAACAGTTAATATTTTGCGAGGAAATAAATCTAAGATTATTACAAAGGCGCGGGTCCACATCGCCAAAATTAAACCGGACCCGATTTAGCGGAAAAAATAAATAATGCGAAGAAATAAAGTGCGAAAAGTAAATTACATGGCTTTGGGATATTTACAAAATTATAATAAGCGATAATAAAATAAATGCGCAATTAAATGATTAATGACGGGCGTTGGACCCTTTTTGCAAATAATTAAAAGTTAATGAGAATTAAAAATTAAATGATTAAATGTTTTTTAGTATTTTGTGTTTTTTTAGATTTAATGAGAAAAAGGAGAATTAATTAAAATTAAATTAAACGGCAAACCCTAATTCTAATATTTTTTATTTATTAAGAAAGAATTAAAATAAGATCTAAATTAAACCTAAAATTTCTTATGTACAATTTAAATAGGAAAATAAATAAATAAATAATAATTATTGTTCTAAAAAAAAAAGGGAAAAAATATCAAAAGGAATAAAAAATAGCAATTAACCTAATTCTACATTTTTGGATTTTTATTAAAAAGAAATTAATATTAAAACCTAATTAAACTAAGTAATCTACATTTTTATTTATTCATGAAAAGAATTAATATATAAATATTTATTAATTTTGGCCTTTTCTGATTTTTTTAGTGTTTTTAGATATTTTATTAAAAATAATTAATTAAATAAACATAATTGAATAAAAGTAATAAAAAGAAAAAAAATTAAAGAAAGAATAAAAAATAAAATGATAAAGCAAACCAGGGGGGGTAGCCCCAAATTAGGAGGTAAGGCCTGGTAATTTAAGGCCCATTAAGCATGCAGGTCCATTGACTTTTGGTGCAGCGTGTGAGACGTTTGACTCAAGTTCAGGGTGTTCTCCAATCCTGGCCCTTGATTAGATCTCCTGGGACGCGTGGATGGTGATTGTTGAATGTGCATGGTGAACCAAAGCATTGTGCCTGCATAGGAATAAGTGTAGAAAAATAATATTGAAAGTGTACAGACCTGGGACTTGAACCCAGGTCTTGAGAGTCACATGCATAGCGTGTTACCAACTGTGCCACTTGAATTCATTTAATATATTATATCAAAAAAATGACAAAAAGCAAGATCAACGCCTTGTGGTAAAAACGCGCGTAAATTCGAACCAACGAACCACCGGCTGACAACTCATCATCTTCCTCAGGCCTTTCTTTTTTTTCTGAAAACACAATCCTATCGCAACGGTTTTGAAAACGTTGCTTTAGGCCAGCTATCAAAAAATAGCGAATAGGCCGTTTCTCAACATAAATTAGGCGCGAGGACACCTTCTTCTTCGTCCAAGCTTCCTGGTCATGATCATGGTATTATCGTGTTTCAATTTTTCCTCTTCTCAAAAACCCCAATTCAAGAAGCTGCAAACCCTAAAAGCCACGCATGGTGAAACACGATATACAGGGTAATAACACAATTAAGTATAACAGTTAGCTCACAAACTTTACCAGGAACATGAATGCACAAACAAAATTCATAAATAACACGTATAATGGGATGTATGATTATGGAATTTCTTGGATGCAGTTTTAGTTACAGGTACCAATTCTTTGCGCTTTTATCGTTGTTTTTGATTGGAGTACGATCAGGAATTCACAAGGAAGCTTTTGCAAAAGGAATGGAGCTTTGAATCAGTCTCTAGGGTGGATTTCAGAATTGGATTTTTTGAGAAATTTTGCAAGTTTGTGTATTGGTTTGCTGCGCAGTTTTCAGTCCTCTAGCCATTAGGTCTTGTTCTAATACTTGTAAGGAAGCAATTAGGTCAACAATTTCAACCAAAATCTCTTGCAATTATGATTTCATATATTTGATTTTGAAAAATCTTTTTTCATATCTTTTCATGTGCAACTTGGTTCAAATCTGATCAAAACTTATCAAAACTTGCCATAATCCATTAAGCACGAAATATTGACATTATAATGTGCATAAAAAGATTTTTTAGGTTAAGGTTTATATTTTTCATGAATTAAAATCATTTAAATGAATATAAATTAATATTAATTCAAATAAATAATTAAAAAATATGAGAATACTTCCCCTTGGGCCTAGTGGTCGTGCATAGGCTTGGCATGAAGAAACTTGGAAGAAAAATGGGCCCATTTGCATTTTTAGGCCTTTTGCATCAATGTTGACTTTTCAAAATTCCTAAAAATTTCCCAACTTCCACAAGGCATAACTTGGTCAATTTTTAAGCTTTTCACATGTTCTTGGACATTTTGGAAAGGTCTTTGAGTCCTTTAACCAATGCTTTTGGTCCCATGTCATTTGGATTTACCAATCTCAAGTTATGGCCTTTGACTTAAAGTCACTTTTTGTTGACTTTTGAAAATGACCTATAATGTTGAAATTGATAACTTTTTGTGAGAGCATTTCTTGGACTTGGAACATGAAGATGAATTGTAGGAAATGTCTTTCTCTTCAAAATGAGCTTTGGATGGAATTTTTCTGATAATCCATGTGAAAGTTATGCCCTGGTCAATTTCAGTTGACTTTTTCAGCTGTCCAAATATAGCAACTTTTGCATCTTTGATGATTTCTGAGCCAAATTTTGAGAATCATGATCAAGCATTGATCAAATGATGTTTGTGGCTTCAAAATGATATATTGACCAAAAATTTGAACTTTTGACTGTCAAATGACCATTTTGCCCCTACAGTTGACTGTAGTGCAATTTAGGGTTTTGACTGTGCAATTTTGAGCTGAATGCCTTGAAACTTGACATGAGGATGTTTGACCATCTTTTTAAGCATATGAGACTTGATTGGGCCTTTGAGAAGTTCATTTGCTTGACCAGAACTCAAACCCTAGTTTTGACTGTATAGGAGACAGTTGAGCTGCACAACCCTTGGGGCACCTTGTGACCTTGATTTTAACAATTCTTGATGAATATGGGAGGGCAAATTTTGGGGTACAACAGACAGCAAAAGGGAAGAACCATAATGATGCCCTGCATGTCTCCATTGAATGCAGGGGCATTACTCTTGCTCATGTGCTGGTTGACACTGGTTCTTCATTAAACGTGCTGCCCAAGAAGGCTCTGGATAGGCTGGACTTTGAGGGTCTAGAGCTCAAACCAAGTAACATTGTTGTCCGGGCCTTTGACGGGTCCAAAAGAATGGTACATGGTGAGGTGGACATCCCAATCAGGGTTGGGTCACAGGTCTTCGATTCAAAATTCTATGTGATGGACATCCGTCCATCCTATTCTTGTTTGCTGGGTCGCCCGTGGATCCACGAGGCTGGAGCTGTGACCTCCACATTGCATCAGAAGCTCAAATACCCGGTCAGGGGGAAGATTGTAACAGTGCAAGGGGAAGAGGAATACATGGTCAGCCACCTCAACTCCTTCAGGTACGTGGAAATGGATGGGGAGTTCATTGAGACCCCCTTTCAACATTTTGAGGAGGTGCCACAAACTTTGGCAGCAGCAGAAGCAGTGGTTGAAGAGGTTTCTCCTTTGAAGATGGCCTCCTTAAAGGACGCTCGGGCTGTGATCGAAAGAGGTGAATGTGCAAACTGGGGCAAGCTCCCTGATCTTACTCCTAAGACTAACAAGTTTGGGCTGGGTTTCACCACAGAAGCTCATAAGGCAGTGCGCAAGGCGAGAATTGGAAGACCTCTTGTGCTCATCACCTACTCAGGAGTGAATGCTATTAGAGAGGAAGACGAAGTGGAGGAGTCAGAGTTCGATAGCTGGATCTACCCGACGACTGTTGGTGGATTGACCAATTGGACTGCTAAAGACTTCACACCCATAACTTTTGTTCCCCAGTAATGAACTTCTTTGTTTTGGATTTGTAATAAACAATAACTTGAAACTGTATGGCCCGGTGTCTTACCCGGGGCACCTTGGTCTTATTTATGAGGGCTGTTGTTTGTCACTGTCATATATCATAAATAAAAGCATTGGACGTTTTTCACATTTCAAATTTTGCGCTCCTTTTCTTTCCTTTCTTTACATATTGCAAAACAGCTGTATTTACACACACTCACTCATACAGGTTTCAATCCACTCTGGATCTCACTGGTAACGACTCTGCTACTGCCAATTATGACTTCGAAAATCCGATCAACTTAGCCGAAGACGAAGGTGAAGATGATTGCGAAGTACCTGGCGAGCTTGCAAGACTGTTACTTTAAGAGGAAAGGGCAATTCAACCCCATGAAGAGCCAGTGGAAACAATAAACTTGGGTACTGAGGCAGACAGGAAAGAGGTAAAGATTGGTGCCAACCTAGAGCTCAGCGTGAAGCAACGGTTGACTCAAATGCTGCATGATTATATGGAGATCTTTGTCTGGTCCTACGAAGACATGCCTGGGTTGGATACCGATATTGTGGTCCATCACTTGCCAACTAAGGAAGATTGCCCTCCGGTTAAGCAAAAGGTCCGTCGGATGCGTCCAGAGATGTCTGAGAAGATCAAAGCCGAGGTTATGAAGCAGTTTGATGCTGGTTTCCTTGCAGTGACTTCTTACCCTCAGTGGGTTGCCAATGTGGTGTCGGTACCAAAGAAGGACGGTAAGGTCAGAATGTGCGTCGACTACAGGGATCTGAACAGGGCCAGCCCCAAGGATGACTTCCCTTTACCTCACATTGATGTCCTTGTTGATAATACAACTCAGCATAAGGTGTTCTCTTTCATGGATGGTTTTTCAGGCTACAATCAGATCAAGATGGCTCCTGAAGACATGGAAAAGACTACATTTGTTACTCAGTGGGGCACCTTCTGTTACAAGGTCATGCCTTTTGGACTAAAGAACGCTGGGGCAACCTACCAACGTGCTATGGTTGCTTTATTTCATGACATGATCCATCATGAGATAGAAGTGTATGTTGACGACATGATCGCAAGGTCCCAGACTGAGGAAGAACACCTTGATCATCTGCAGAAACTATTTGACCGTCTGAAATTGTACAAGTTGAGGTTGAACCCGAACAAGTGCACCTTCGGGGTAAGGTCTGGGAAGTTGCTAGGCTTCGTTGTAAGCGACAAGGGTATTCAAGTGGACCCTGCCAAGGTTAAAGCTATTCAAGAGATGCCAGTTCCTAAGACAGAGAAGGAAGTCAGAGGCTTTTTAGGACGCCTGAATTACATTGCTCGATTCATCTCACACCTGACTGCTACCTGTGAGCCAATCTTCAAGCTGTTGAAGAAAGATCAGGTAGTACGTTGGAATGATGAATGTCAGGCTGCTTTTGACAGAATCAAAGAATTTCTCCAAGAACCACCCATCCTTATGCCACCGGTTGAAGGGAGACCTCTGATACTATATCTGACAGTGCTTGACAACTCAATGGGGTGTGTGCTGGGGCAGCATGACGAGTCTGGCCGAAAAGAGCATGCCATTTATTACCTTAGCAAAAAGTTTACCGACTGTGAGACCCGATACTCACTGCTTGAGAAAACTTGCTGCGCTTTGGTATGGGCTGCTCGCCGGCTGAGACAGTATATGCTGACTCATACTACCTTGTTGATCTCAAAGATGGATCCTATAAAGTACATATTTGAAAAGCCTGCTCTGTCTGGGAGAATTGCAAGATGGCAAATGATCTTGACGGAATACGACATTCAGTACATGACCCAGAAAGCCATCAAGGGGGCAGACCACTTGGCACATCAGGCCGTAGATGACTATCAATCAATGAACTTCGAGTTTCCGGATGAAAGCATCATGATAGTAACTGATTGTGAAGTACCTGGACCGGATGAAGGACCTGAACCAGGATCCCGATGGTCTATGCACTTTGACGGAGCCTCCAATGCTTTGGGTAACGGTATCGGCGCTGTGATCATATCCCCTCAAGGCACTCATACTCCACTCACTGCCCGGCTATGTTTCAACTGCACCAACAACATGGCGGAGTATGAGGCGTGCATCATGGGACTCAAAGCTGCAATTGACTTAAGGATCAAGTTTCTAAGTGTCTTCGGAGATTCCGCTCTCGTGATCAACCAGATCAAAGGCGAGTGGGATACGAAACATCCGAATCTTATTCCTTACAAAGAATGTATGTTGACAATGATCCCCCACTTCACAGAGATAACCTTTGAACATTTCCCGAGAGAGGAGAATCAGTTAGCGGACGCGTTAGCCACAATGTCTTCTATGTTCAAAGTCAAATGGGACAATGAGGCTCCCCGGATCATCATCTGGAAACTGGACGAACCGGCATACTGTTGTGATCTCGAGACTGAGATGGTGACTGAGAAGCCTTGGTACCATGAGGTGAAGAGATATCTGGAAACTCAGGAATACCCTGAAGGTGCCTCTGTCAATGATAAGAAGTTCCTGAGGAGGTTCGCGGCAAAATTCTTCCTTAGCAACGACATCTTGTACAAGCGAAACCATGATTCAACCTTACTGCGTTGTGTGGATAAGACGGAAGCAGAAAAGATCATGGAAGAGCTACATGAAGGGACCTTCGGTACACATTCCAGTGGGCATACTATGGCAAAGAAGATCCTTCGGGCAGGATATTACTGGTCCACAATGGAAGCTGACTGCTACCAACATTCCAGGACATGTCATAAGTGCCAGATTTATGCAGACAAGGTGCATGTTCCTCCAGCTCCCCTGAATGTTCTGACCGCACCTTGGCCTTTTGCAATGTGGGGCATTGACATGATTGGTGAGATCAGACCTACGGCATCTAACGGGCATCGCTTCATCCTTGTAGCGATTGATTACTTTACAAAATGGGTCGAAGCAGCATCCTATGCTACGGTAACCAAGACTGTTGTGGCACGGTTCATTCGGCATAATCTGATCTGTCGATACGGCGTCCCTGAGAGAATTATTACAGATAACGGTACCAATCTGAATAACAAAATGATCGCTGAGCTCTGCGAGCAGTTCAAGATACAGCACCATAATTCTTCTCCTTACATACCGAAGATGAATGGGGCTGTAGAAGCAGCAAACAAGAACATCAAGAAGATCGTGCAGAAGATGACAGTGACTTATAAAGATTGGCACGAGATGTTACCGTTCGCTCTACATGGGTACCGTACCTCAGCTAGGACGTCAACCGGGGCAACTCCTTTCCCTTTAGTTTATGGTATGGAGGCAGTCTTACCGATCAAAGTGCAAATACCCTCTCTCCGGATAATGAAAGATGCAAATCTGAACGAAGATGATTGGACCCAGACCCGACTTGATCAGCTCAACCTTATTGATGAAAAGAGACTTGCTACTATCTGCCATGGTCAGACGTACCAGAAACGGATGATCAGGGCTTTTAACAAAAAGGTCAGACCACAGGAATATCAAGTTGGGGATCTGGTAATCAAAAGAATCATCCTTCCTCAGAGTGATCCAAGGGGAAAATGGACCCCTACGTACGAAGGACCATTTGTGGTTAAACATGTGTTCTCAGGAGGAGCCATGATTCTAACCAACATGGATGGTGACGACCTTCCTCACCCCGCCAATGCAGACATAGTAAAAAGATACTACGCATAAAAAGACTCGCTAGGTTGACATGCCTAGGCAAAAATTAGGGCTTCCCGTCGAACCAAAAGGGTTCGGGCAAAATGAAGGGATGAAATGAAAAATCTGTACACCCGGCAAGTCGAAAACCTGAAAAGGCGGCTTGGGCAAAAATGGGTATCCCGGTGGACTGAAAACCCGAAAGGGCGGTCCAGGAAAAAATTAGGGATAAAAGCGTAATACTATGTCTCATTGATTACCTTGCATCCAGAATTCGGTATCTACATCAAGTTCAGACGGCATCGATCAGTCAGCTTCATCTTTGTTTAGGTCATCAAGTGATGAGACGCTCGGAGATATAACGGCAATAGCAGAGTTGAAACCCAGTGGGATCATTCATTTCACACAGCTGTTTTATTTTATTTTGTACAAAATTTGTATAAACTCTTTTGTTCGGCGGTGTTCTCTTACTAGGACGTCAGCCTCTTGTACACAAAACGCCTGTTTTCGGGCCATTCAAAAATCAATACAAATATACTTTTCATTTAAAAGTGCCAATTGTTTTTTCTTTTTCTGTTTTGTTTTGTGAAGAACGTCCAAGGTTCAATTTGTGATATATGCATTGACAATAATTTGCTAACTCATAAATATTTGCATACGAAACAAAGGATTAATTACAGGTAACATTAGAAACAGGGGCAATAAAGAGTTGTCTAAGCAATCTAATTGTTCTATCCTCCAAGGTACCAAGGTAGGTTCAGTTAAAGGGCATGACCAGTATGTCCTAATTCCCCAGAGGGTGAGCCAGCAAGTCAGTGCACTCCTCTCCAAGCAAAGTTATCAGACCTTAAGGAAAGTTGAGTATCCCTCAACAGCATATATTCTTAACAAGCATCCCCGGCAGTCTTGGTCTAAAGATTGTTCCCCGGCGGTATATCAAACATTCAGTGGTGTCACTTCCCCCGATACATCTCAAAACTTCCCCAGGAGAATCCAATCCAGTTTCCCCCGGAAAGTTGGAAGTCATCTCCCCAAGCAGTAAGCTTATCCCCAGTAGATTCTGGAAGCTTATCCCCTCGCAGAGCACGAACACGTCGTCCGGCTTTATTTAAAGAGTTATTTCCTTAACAGGATATAACTGTGTTATCCTCAGCCAAAAGCCACGGAAAGAGCGTCCTCGACGGAGTCTTCTTATCCCCAGCGAAGTCCATTAACACTTCCAATATAACGATGGTATCCACAGCAAGTTATCATCAACACTCAACAAGGCATCCCTCTTCCCACAGAGTATTGCTTCCCAGCATGGTCGCTAGAGTATCTTTTCTCCCCGCAGAATCTTCCATTTGCCAAGTTTATTCCGCAACAGAGTCGTCTTCTCCTACCGGTATTCTTGCAGTTATCATCCCCGGCGGAAGCAAAAACTATTCTTCAACATCAGCCCAGGATATGACTTCCCGGCACCCGTCGAGGATTTAATTTCCTAGACGAAAACATACATTCATAAAACATCACATACATCATTATAGCATGCATAGACGCATTATATCATACAAATCTCATTTATGTTGAGAACATCATTGCTTGATCCATATCATGCATTGCATATGACTGACCTCTATTCTTTCAGGAAAGTTTCAGCTAAATTCTCAATCATATTTCAAGACCTAGACCGGTTCAGTTAATCGATCCCAAAGATTTCTTATCCAGTTCAAGACCTAGACCAGTCCAGCTAAATCGACTCCCAACAGATTTTTCTGATAAAGACTCAGTAGAAGTTATCAGGTTATAATTTCCTATTGGTTCTCTCTCCGACGGTGCATGAGATTTCCATTTTAGGTTTTTTCTTGGAGATTATAATCTCCCATGGTTCCCTCTCCGACGGTGAGTGAGGCGATAATTCCTTTTCAGATGGTTCCCTCTCCGACGGTGAGTGAGGTGATAATCTCCTATGGTTCCCTCTCCGACGGTGAGTGAGGTGGTAATTCCTTTCCTAATGGTTCCCTCTCCGACGGTGAGTGAGGTGATAATTCCTTTTCAGATGGTTCCCTCTCCGACGGTGAGTGAGGTGATAATTCCTTTTCAGATGGTTCCCTCTCCGACGGTGAGTGAGGTGATAATCTCCCATGGTTCCCTCTCCGACGGTGAGTGAGGTGATAATTCCTTTCCTATGGTTCCCTCTCCGACGGTGAGTGAGGTGATAATTCCTTTTCAGATGGTTCCCTCTCCGACGGTGAGTGAGGTGATAATCTCCCATGGTTCCCTCTCCGACGGTGAATGAGGTGATAATTCCTTTCCTATGGTTCCCTCTCCGACGGTGAGTGAGGTGATAATTCCTTTTCAGATGGTTCCCTCTCCGACGGTGAGTGAGGTGATAATTCCATTCCAGGTTTTTCTCAGACGTCCGCTTTTGAGATTATAATTTCCTATGGTTCTCTCCCAACGTTGTGGAGACGATAATTCCATTTCAGGTTTTTCTCAAACGTCCGCTTTTGAGATTATAATTTCCTTTGGTTCTCTCCCAACGTTGTGGAGACGATAATTCATTTCAGGTTTTTCTCAAACGTCCGCTTTTGAGATTATGATTGCCTATGGTTCTCTTCCCGATACTGCGAAGATGGTAATTCCCACCAAGATTTTCTCAACGAGCGTTGTTGAAGTTAAAGTCACCCAAGGTTCTCTTACCATTCATGCTAAGGTAGTAACCATCCCTGGTTCATTCATCGTCGTTTGAAGCTCCAGACTCAGCTCCTGTAACCAGTCAGGACACATCTACACCAAGCATCTGAAAATCAGCTCCTGCAACATGTCAGGTACTCATTTTTCTTTTGCAGGTATACAGGTTCTCGCTAAGGAATCTCTTATGCGATCAACGTCCAGATGGCATCTATAAGCCCATCATCCTACTCGTCAATCTCTAAATGGCATCTATAAGCCTATTCCCACCACATCACTGCCACTATGTGAGCGCAAATTTCTGGGCACTCTAGTGTTCAATCATCTTCTACCCTCGGATTACGAAAGGCACGTCAGCCAATCTACACCCTCAGGTCTAAGAAGATTGAACAGGGGCAACTGTTGTACCCCAAAATTTGCCCTCCCATATTCTTCAAGAAATTGCCAAGTCAAGCTTCGAATCTCCCCAAGGATTGCACTGTGCAAGGACCTCCTATACAGTCAAAATTAGGGTTTTTGCTCTGATCAAGAAAATGAAGTTTCCAAGGGTCCAATCAAGTCCCACATGCTTATAAATATGGTCAAGCATCCTCATATCAAGTTTCAAGACTTTCAGCACAAAATTGCACAGTCAAAAACCCTAATTGCACTACAGTCAACTATAGGGGCAAAATGGTCATTTGACAGTCAAAAGTTCAAATTTTTGGTCAACATATCATTTTGAAGCCCCAAACATCATTTGATCAATACTTGATCATGATTCTCAAAATTTGGCTCAAAAAATCATCAAGATGCAAAAGTTTCTATTTTTGGACAGCTGAAAAAGTCAACTGAAATTGACCAGGGCATAACTTTCACATGGATTATCAGAAAAATTCCATCCAAAGCTCATTTTGAAGAGAAAGACATTTCCTACAACTCATCTTCATACTTCAAGGCCAAGAAATGCTCTCACAAAAAGTTATCAATTTCAACATTATAGGTCATTTTCAAAAGTCAACAAAAAGGGACTTTAAGTCAAAGGCCATAACTTGAGATTGGTAAATCAAAATGACATGGGACCAAGGACATTGGTTAGAGGATTCAAAAACCTTTCCAAAATGTCCAAGAACATGAGCAAAGCTTAAAAATTGAGCAAGTTATGCATTGGAGAAGTTGGGAAATTTTTGTGAAATGGCCAAAATCATTTATCCTTGAAATCTCATTTTTGACAAAAGGGGCCCACTTTTTCCACTTGAATTAACTTGGCCATGCCTCCCACGTGTCCCACCTTTTATTTCATATTTTTTAATTAATTTTTTCATTTTTAATTGATTTTATTAGATTTAATTAAGTTTAAATCTTTTAAAATCAAGAAAAAATCAAAAAAGTTTGATTAAATGAAATATTTGGCCTTAACTAGCCTTGAAACATCATTATGTGCCTACCAAATTCGTGCAAAGGAGCAAACAAGGCAAGAATTCAAAAATGGACTCAAAAATGGAAAGTTAGTTATGGAGTTTGATGGAGAATCTTGGAATTTAAGGCTATGCATTATGGAGCCATAATTTCTCTTCCTACACATTGCATAAGACCTATACAATTGATACAGAACAAGATTGGACAAGAGGCTGCGCAGGAACCTTGAAAACAAACTCACATTTTTTACAAAAAATCTCAAATCTGAAAACACCCTTACAAGGCGATTCAAGTCTCAAAACCTATTCCATTGGCTTCTTGGAGGATTATAGGACATAACTGAATCATTCCCCATGCCCCATACTCAAGGAAACGCAAGGTTACCATTGAAGTTGGTAAAGGAAATTCCAAAACTGTTTTCCCTTATTCATGCATCTTTATCATATTTTGTTGTTATATTTATGTTTATTATGAAGTTTGCAAGCTAATCATATGATTCAATCGAAGTTTCACGCATTCTATGCCAAGATACAATGTTCGTGTTCTAGGGTTTACAGGATTGAAAATTGGGGGTTTTTGAATGAGGAAAAATTAGCCCTCAAGACCACCACCATTCAACTCAGCGCTTCTGGACGATCTCAAATGTACCCTCGCGCTCAATTTATGAGCGTCTGAGCTCTAATCGCTATTTTTTGTAAGGGCCTTTTCTGAAACGGTGTAAAAACCGTTGCCAATGCTTTGACATTTTCAGGAAAATAAAACATTGGGGAAGACGATTGTTTGTCATGCTCTGATTGGCTGTGTGATACGGTGGGAGAACTGACTTGAGGGTTTTGCGTTTGTTTTCGCAAATGTTTCGGTTTGAGCAAGAGTCGCCACCGACTTTTTATTTTATCCTAAAGGAAAGGTTAAAAAAAGCACAGCAAAACCTTTGAGATGTTTTCTTGGGTTCGGGGAGTAGATTATAGAAAGGGAAGGTATTAGCACCCTTTCTATCCATGGTTATCCATGGGCTCTTAGTTACTTGCTTAGATCACTTGCCTTTTGTTTTCAATTGGTTTGAAATGGTGCTTTGTGTGTGTGTGTATGTGTTTTTGAAAGTGTTTTGAAAAGAGGCCAATGTGGTGGCAACCTTTGTAATGATCCATGTTGGGATGTATACAGAGGTGTATGTCTTTTGAAAGTTTTCAATGTTTTTTGAAAGTTATTTTGAAAGTGTGTTGTGATGTGTGTTTTGAAAAAATAGCAAGTGTTTTTGCAAGTTTGATCAAGTAACTAAGAGGTTTGTCTACTCCTAAATTTCTCAAAAGATTATTGCTATGTTTTAACCCTTTTAACAAGTTTGTTCCACCATTGAATTTGGTGGACAACCTTGTGTTAGGATGTGAAAGGGACAAGTGCGGGTCATCGTTTAGACCATAATTGCAACGGTGTTAAATGTCTTTGGGCAATTTTTCTTTAAGGGACTTTGATCGTTTGTTTTTGTTTGTTTTGAAAAGTTTTATCGAGGGACTATGATCATTCAATTTGTTTGCTTCGCCCAAAGAGACCTAACATGCAATATGGCCCAATTTTGAAAGGCAACAAGTGGATGTAACCCTAGGGGTGTTAGTGTGCAAGTGTGTTTTATTGCATACAAGAGTTTTTTTTTCTTTGAATTAGGTTTTTCTATTTCATTGATTTTATCTTGTCATACACGTCCTAATTACTAGCAATAAGAAGCGGAAATGTAAAATCCTACGCTATTACAATGATTAGGGGAGGGGGATACACATTTGTACATAGGGGGTTCAACGAGAAAAATAGACAAAAAAGAAAATAGCGGAAAACAAGATATATAGAGAGAGAGGGAGCCCGCGCGCTGTTGGGAGGCCATCAGAAGTTCTGACCCAGATCCGCTGTCAGATGATCAACCTGTTGGTGAAACTGGATGAGTCAGAACTTCTGACTCTAGAACCTGCAAAACAGAACCTTGTTAGTGGGGAAGTCAGAAGTTCTGATTTCCCTGCGCTGCAAGACAGAAGTTTGTTAGTGGAGAAACCAGAAGTTCTGATTCTGCTGAAAAGGCAATAACTCTCAGAGGTTCTGATGTCATTGACAGCAAAACAGGCTTCAGATGTGCTAACGTCAAAGTCAGCATTTGGCTTTTCCCTGTACTAATCAGAACATCTGCAATTCTGTTATTACTCCACAAAACAGGAAACATATTTGGAACAGATCCAGCAAAATAGCAAAAATGTTTCAGAAGTCAGAATCACCAAGGTCACAGGCAAGTCCTATACTGGCTCAGAACGTTCTGAGGTATGAGAGTCCTCAGAACATAAACAACAATAACATGAATATTTACATTATGTTACTTGAATATGCACAGCTGATGATGCTTAACAGTGTGGTGAGGGTCAGCAGGTGCTTACCTGACTGTTTGGAAAGTGGTGGATGAAAGTTAGCTTTTGGTTCTGGTGGTGTTCTGGACAGATTTGGAAAAGGGGAAGTAAAGGTGTATACGTGTATAGGGTCAGAAGTTTGGAAAGAGCGTTTTTGGTTTACAGAAAAGAGCTGGATGTTTGATGAAGTTGAAGGTGAGAAATTTAAAGTTATGAAACAAAACTGGAGATTTTGGCAGAGTTTCAGAATGCTACGTTGCTAGGAGTTTCGTTTCTCTCTTAGCAATTTTCTGTTTCTTTTTTTGAACCCCCTTTAGCAGTGGTGAAGACTCTCTATTTATAGGCAAAGTTCTTGTGGATGCCTTGAACATTTAAGGCGCCAACAGAGTTTGAATTTGTTCTTTGACAGAAATTCCTGGGAAGTTGTGATAACAGCTATCTTTCAGCCTAGGTTGCAGCAGCAGGCGTAGATTGGGGAGAAGTGACCTCTGAAGTGGGCGGTGGCGTGAAGACCCATGCCAGAATCTGTGCAAAAGCATTTTCCAAGCCACGCGTGAATGCTCAGGAGTGGTTGGAAGCATTAATGGGCATTAAATGGTGACAAGACCTATCAATACCAACCTTCTGGTAATGGAAACCAGCGTTGAATCAGCAGCGTAAACCATGCTCTGGCCTTGGCTACCTGTTGTCTTAGCAAGCTCTGGAGATTCTCCTGGTTTTCTGGTACGTTCCTTGGATTTGCTTCTGGATAATCTGGACTTAGAGATTCTGTATCAATGTGACACCTATCCTTCTGACCTTTCATCTTCTGATTTCAAACTATTCTGAAGGAGTCTTCATACTTTCCTGTTTCTCTTGCATTCCTTTAGCAAATTCTGACTGAGCTTGTATAACTGCTGAAGGGGCATGTTCTGTCTGAGGCTTACATTCTGAACCACGTTTACAACTTCTGATTGAACTGATGTAGTTGCTGAAGAGCCAACTTCTGACCATGCTGAGCCAAGCTTGCAACTTCTGACCGTCTTCGTCTGGGATGGGTCCAGAAGTTCTGAAGCGCTGATTTTTTTTTCTAAAAACACTTATTTTAGAGAAACATTCTAAGTATTTAGAAATTGATTGATTTTTTTCTCAAGATAAAAGTGTTGTTTCTGGAGTTCGTGAGATCATCTTGCTCTTGTAAGTGACTTGCTTGGGCAAAGGATAACTCAGGACTTGGATTTGTTTCAGGGGACTTTGAAAAATTTAAGATGGTTTCCTGAAGAAAAGGAGGGCAAATTTTGGGGGTACAACAGTTGCCCCTGTTCAATCTTCTTGAACCTGAAGAGTTAGATTGGCGAGTTTGCCTTTCGCGACTCGAAGGTAAAAGGAGATTGGACACCAGAGTGCCCGAAAATTTGCACTCGCTTAGTAGAGTATCAGCAATGTGATGGCGGGAATGGGCTTATAGATGCCATTTGGAGAGGTGATGGATAGGGAGATGGGCTTACAGATGCCATCTGGAGATGTGACAGAACCTTGTCGGGAATGGGCTTATAGATGCCATTCGGAAGTGTCGATCGCATAAGAGATTCCTTAGCGAGAAACTTGTATATTTTGAGAAAGACGGATGTTTTCCTGGCTTGTTACAGGTGTTTGATCTTCAATCTCCTTATGCAGATGTGCCCTGGCTAGATACAGGTGTCGAGTCTACAATTGGTTGTTCACAGATGTGCCCTGGCTGGATACAGGAATCGAATCTGGGAATAGTTGTTAATAGATGTGCCCTGGCCGGATACAGGAATCGAATCTTCGAACTCTTCAGACGTGCCCTGGCTAGATACAGGAATCGAGTCTGGAAACGTGGTCCATAGATATGCCCTGGCTGGATACAGGAATCGAATCTGGAGATGTTGTAGTTGATAGATGTGCCCTGGCTGGATACAGGAATCGAATCTTCGAACTCTTCAGACGTGCCCTGGCTAGATACAGGAATCGAGTCTGGAAACGTGGTCCACAGATATGCCCTGGCTGGATACAGGAATCGAATCTGGAGATGTTGTAGTTGATAGATGTGCCCTGGCTTGATACAGGAATCGAATCTTCGAACTCTTCAGACGTGCCCTGGCTAGATACAGGAATCGAGTCTGGAAACTGATCACTCTCAGATGTGCCCTGGCTGGATACAGGTATTGGTTCTGGAATTGTGACAGTTGAAGGTAGTTGTTTTTGAGATTGTCCTTTTCCTGAAAAGGCAAAAACATAAGTTGTATGCAATGTCATGATGCATGATGTTCACCATGAGATAGTGTTGTATGCGCTTTATCATGTGGGTAAGCAAGATGTATGAAAATGTGAAATGTTCATGAATGTAATTTCGTCTTAGGAAAGTAAATCCTTGACGAACGGCCGGGGAGTTGCTCTGGGGAAGAGATACTTGGCCGAAGTTTTGATGAGAGGCCTGCTGAGGACTTTAATGATGGATCCCGCTGGGGATAATGATGATAAACTCTGCTGGGGATTGAAAGATAAACTCCGCTGGGGATACCAAAGATAAACTCCGCTGGGGATACCAAAGATAAACTCCGCTGGGGATACCAAAGATAAATTCCGCTGGGGATTGAAAGAACTTTGTTGGGGGCGATATTTCGTGGCGATTAGCTGAGGATAACCCAGTTATAAGTCCTTGTGAGGAAATAACTCTAAGTAAAACTCGGGAGAGACGTCCGTGTACCATAGGGAACAAGCTTCCAGAATCTACTGGGGATGAGCTTTAAGACCTGCCGGGGAACGTTGTGCCTTTTCAGGATTGTCGGAGAGTCAATTCCGCTTGGGGAAAGTATTGCTGAATCTTGTTTTACTCTGCGGGGAGTTGAGATGATTTGGCCACATTCTTCAGTTGAATCTACCTTGGTACCTTGGCGGTCAAAACAACCAGACTGCATTAGACAACTTCACATTCCCCCTGTCTCTGATGTCACCTGTAATCAATCTCTTGTTTCATATGCAAATATTTATGAATTAGCAATTTAATGTCAAATGCATATATCAAAAATGAACATTGGACGTTCTTCGCAAGACAAAACAGAAAAAGGAAAACAATGGTAATTTGTATGAACCAGTGAATTTGTATTGATTTAGACTTTGCCTGTGAATAGGCGTTTTTGTACAAGAGGCTGACATCCTAGTAAGAGGACGCTGCCAAATAACATAGAGTTTACAATTTGAAAAAGGAAACAAAACAGCTATGTGAACAATCCCACTGGGTTCCAACTCTGCTATCGCCTTTATGTCCTCGAACGTCTCATCACTTTGCTGCCTAGTTGAAGATGAAGCTGATTGGTCAATGCCGAAATCTGGAGCCAGATAGTTGATGCCGAATTCCGGATGCGAAGTGATCTAATGAGACATAGTGTTACGCTTTTATCCCTAACTTTTGCCTGGACCGCCCTTTCGGGTTTTCAGTCCACCGGGATACCCATTTTTGCCCAAGCCGCCCTTTCAGGTTTTCGACTTGCCGGGTGTACAGATTTTTATTCATTTCATCCCTTATTTTTGCCCGAACCCTTTTGGTTCGCCGGGAAGCCCTTATTTTTGCCTAGGTATGTCAACCTAGCGGGTCTTTTATTCATGCGTAGTATTTTTTCACTATGTCTGTATTGGCGGGGTGAGGAAGGTCGTCACCATCCATGGTGGTTAGGATCATGGCTCCTCCTGAGAACACACGTTTAACCACAAATGACCCTTCGTATGTAGGGGTCCATTTGCCCCGGGGATCACTTTGAGGGAGGATGATGCGTTTGATTACCAGGTCCCCAACTTGATACTCTTGTGGTCTGACTTTCTTGTTAAATGCCCGGATCATCCGTTTCTGATATGTTTGACCATGACAGATAGCAGTGAGCCTCTTTTCGTCAATCAGATTTAATTGATCAAGTCGGGTCTGGATCCAATCATCTTCATTCAAGTCTGCATCCTTCATTATCCGGAGAGAGGGTATCTGGATTTCAATTGGCAAGACTGCCTCCATGCCATAGACCAAGGAGAAGGGAGTTGCCCCGGTTGACGTTCTGGCTGAGGTACGGTACCCATGCAGAGCGAACGGTAACATCTCGTGCCAATCTTTATAGGTTATTGTCATCTTCTGCACAATTTTCTTGATATTTTTATTGGCTGCCTCTACAGCCCCATTCATCTTCGGCCGGTAGGGCGAAGAATTGTGGTGCTGTGTCTTGAATTGTTCACAGAGTTCAGTGATCATTTTGTTGTTGAGATTGGTACCATTTTCCGTAATGATTCTTTCCGGGACGCCGTACCGACAGATCAGATTATGCCGGATGAAACGTGCCACGACGCTCTTGGTTACTGTGGCGTAGGAAGCTGCCTCAACCCACTTCGTGAAGTAGTCGATTGCCACCAAGATGAAGCGATGCCCATTGGATGCCGTCGGTCGGATCTATCCGATCATATCGATGCCCCACATTGCAAAAGGCCAAGGCGCCGTCAGGACATTCAAAGGAACTGGAGGGATATGCACTTTGTCAGCATAGATCTGGCATTTATGACAAGTTCGGGAGTGTTGGTAACAATCGGCCTCCATTGTGGACTAGAAATATCCCGCCCGAAGGATTTTCTTAGCCATGGTGTGTCCACTGGAATGTGTTCCAAATGCACCTTCATGCAGTTCTATCATAATTTTCTCTGCTTCTGCCTTATCCACACAACGTAGCAGAGTCGAATCATGATTCCGTTTGTAGAGAATGCCGTTGCTGAGGAAGAATTTTGCAGCAAACCTCCTCATGAACTTCTTATCATTGACAGATGCACCTTCAGGGTATTCCTGAGCTTCCAAGTACCTCTTCACCTCATGATACCAGGGTTTTTCAATAACCTTCTCAGCTTCGAGCTTGCAGCAGTATGCCGGTTCATCCGATTTCCAGATTACGATTCGGGGAGCCTCATTGTCCCATTTAACTTTGAACATTGAAGACATCGTAGCTAGGGCGTCCGCTAGCTGATTCTCCTCTCTAGGGAAGTGTTCGAAAGTTATCTCTTCAAAGTGGGGAAGCAAAGTTGACACATACTCCTTGTAAGGAATAAGATTCGGGTGTTTCGTATCCCACTCGCCTTTGATCTGATTGATCACGAGAGCGGAATCTCCGAAGACACTTAGAAACTTGATCCTCAAATCGATTGCAGCTTGTAAACCCATGATACATGCCTCATACTCTGCCATGTTGTTGGTGCAGCTGAAACATAATCGGGCGGTGAGGGGAGTATGAGTTCCTTTGGGAGATATGATTACAGCGCCGACGCCGTTACCCAAAGCATTGGAGGCTCCATCAAAATGCATAGACCATCGGGATCCTTCCTCAGGTCCTTCATCTGGTCCAGGTACTTCACAGTCAGTTACCACTATGATGTCTTCGTCTGGAAAATCAAAGTTCAATGATTGGTAGTCGTCCACAGGTTGGTGTGCCAAATGATCTGCCAGTACACTTCCCTTAATTGCTTTCTGAGTTGTATATTGGATATCATATTCTGTCAAGATCATTTGCCATCTCGCTATTCTTCCAGACAGAGCGGGCTTTTCAAATATGTACTTGATGGGATCCATCTTTGAAATCAATAAAGTAGTGTGAGTCAGCATATACTGTCTCAGCCGGCGAGCAGCCCATACAAGAGCGCAGCAAGTTTTCTCAAGCAGTGAGTAACGAGACCACAGTCGGTAAACTTTTTGCTCAAGTAATAAATAGCGTGCTCTTTTCGGCCAGACTCGTCATGCTGCCCCAGCACACACCCCATTGAATTATCAAGCACTGTCAAGTATAGTATCAGAGGTCTTCCTTCCACCGGTGGCATAAGAATGGGTGGCCCTTGGAGATATTCCTTTATCTTTTCAAAGGCGGCCTGACATTCATCATTCCAGCGTACTACTTGATCTTTCTTCAGTAATTTGAAGATTGGCTCACAAGTAGCAGTCAGATGTGAGATGAATCGGGCAATGTAATTCATTCGTCCTAGGAAACCTCTGACTTCTTTCTCTGTTTTTGGAGTCGGCATCTCTTGTATGGCTTTTACCTTGGCAGGGTCCACCTGAATACCTTTATCACTTACAATGAAACCTAGCAATTTTCCAGATCTTACCCCAAAGGTGCATTTGTTGGGATTCAACCTCAGCTTGTACAACTTGAGTCGGTCAAATAACTTCCTCAGATGGTCAAGGTGTTCCTCCTCAGTTTGAGACCTTGCAATCATGTCATAAACGTATACCTCAATCTCATGATGGATCATATCATGAAATAAAGCAACCATGGCACGTTGATAGGTTGCCCCAGCATTTTTCAATCCGAATGGCATGACCTTATAACAGAAGGTCCCCCACTGAGTTACAAAGGTAGTCTTCTCCATATCTTCCGGAGCCATCTTGATCTGATTATACCCCGAAAAACCATCCATGAAGGAGAACACCTTGTGTTGAGCTGTATTGTCAACAAGGACATCAATGTGAGGTAGGGGGAAGTCATCCTTGGGGCTGGCCCTATTCAAATCCCTGTAGTCAACACACATTCTGACCTTACCGTCCTTCTTTGGTACCGGCACCACATTGGCAACCCACTGAGGGTAAGAAGTTACTGCAAGGAACCCGACATCAAACTGTTTCATAACCTCGGCCTTGATCTTTTCAGACATCTCTGGACGCATCCGTCGGACTTTTTGCTTTACCGGAGGGCAATCTTCCTTGGTTGGTAGGTGGTGAACTACAATGTCGGCATCCAAACCAGGCATATCTTCATAGGACCAAGCAAAAATCTCCATGTAATCCCGTAGCATCTGGATCAATCGTTGCTTCACGCTGAGCTCTAGATTGTCACCAATCTTGACCTCCTTCCTATCTGTCTCAGTACCCAGGTTAATTGTCTCCACCGGCTCTTCATGTGGCTGAATAGCTCTCTCTTCCTGGAGTAGCAGTCTTGCGAGTTCACCAGGCACTTCGCAATCATCTTCACCTTCGTCTTCGACCAAGTTGATCGGATTTTCGAAGTCATAACTGGTGGTAGCAGAGCTGTTATCAGTGAGATCCAGAGTGGATTGAAACCTGTATAAGTGAGTGTGTGTAAATATAGCTGTTTTGCAATATATATAACACAAAAAGGAAAAGAGCACAAGATTTGAAATGCAACAAATGTCCAATGTTTTGATTGATGATATATGAAAATATCATACAAAAAGCCCTCACAAATGGAGCTACGATGCCCCGGGTAGGACACCGAGCCAACAAAGTTTTAACATATTGTTTGTTACAAATTGGAAATCAAAAGAAATTAATTACTGCGTGACAAATGTGATAGGGGTAAAATCCTTTGCCGTCCAGTTGCTTGGTCCGTTGCTGGTAGTCGGGTAGATCCAACTGTCGAACTCTGCTTCCTCCACATCCTCCTCGATAGCATTCACCCTCGAGCTGGAAATAAACACTGGAGCCTTTCTGATCTTCTCTTTGCGCACAACCCTCTGAGCTTCTGCAGTAAAGCCCAGCCCAAACTTGTCGTTCTTCTGAGTGAAGCCAGGAAGCTGACCCCAGTTTGCACAATTGCCTTTCTGAACCACAGCCCGGGCATCCCTTAGGGAAGCCATCTTCAAGGAAACATTCTCTTCGACTGTTGTCTCTGCTGCCACTGAAATTGGATGCACCTCCTCGAAATGCTGAAAGGGGGTTTCAATAAACTCCCCGTCCATCTCAATGTATCTGAAGGAATTCAAATGGCTCACCATATACTCCTCTTCTCCTTGCACAGTGACGATCTTCCCTCTGACAGGGTATTTCAGCTTCTGGTGCAAGGTAGAGGTCACTGCCCCAGCTTTATGGATCCAAGGTCGACCCAGTAGACAAGAGTACGATGGACGTATATCCATCACATAAAAAGTAGAGTCAAACACTTGAGAGCCCACACGAATAGGGATGTTAACCTCTCCACGAACCATCCTTTTTGAACCGTCAAAGGCCCTGACGATGATATTGCTGGGCTTCAGTTCTAAGCCTTCATAATCCAAACGGTCTAAAGCCTTTTTCGGTAGAACATTCAAAGAAGAACCAGTATCCACCAATACATGCGCCAGAGTAGTGCCCCTGCATTCGATAGAGACATGCAGGGCATCATTGTGGTCTCTTCCTTTCGCAGTCAGGTCAGCATCTGAAAAACCCAGGCCATTATCTGCTGTCAGATTTGCTACGCAATCAGTGAACTGGACTGCAGATGTTTCCTGTGGCACATGGGCCGTCTTGAGAAATGAGATTAAGGCCTTAGCATGGGCCTCGGAGCATATCAATAAAGAGAGCATGGAGATCTTGGAGGGCGTATGCCCCAGCTGCTCGACAACATTGAAATCACTTTTCTTTATTATTTTCAGGATCTCCTCCATTTCTTGTTGGGAGGCCTCAGCATTTATAGGTATTGGTGCCTCCGTCCGGACAGGCTCCTCTTCAATCTCTTTGCCTCGAGCACTAGATGACTCGGCGGCAGGGGAAATAACTTGATCAGCAACAGGAACAGGTAAACTTGTAGGTGTTATAAGGAGGGGTCTTCGAATGGCGGGCGGTGCAATGTCAGGCGAGAAGAGCCTGCCACTGCGGGTGACCTTGGCTGGACCAGTGATGTCGCAGATACTGGCGCCAGTGTTGAATTTTTGTTTGATCCCATTTACATATACATCTGCCCCATAATGCCAGGGGACGGCTTTATCAGATACGTAGGGGAGAGGCCCCGGAACAGTAACAACCACAGGTGCAACAGTCATGATTTGAACAGGCTTCTTCGGGGGAGCCTTGATTGGATTATTGAAGATGGTAACCACATAAACTTCTTTTATCGGAACCAACTGAACAGCGGACTTCTTGAACAGAATCTCCTTGCTATCCATTAGGCTTTGGACGCCTAACCTCAGCAAGGGACAACCAGATAGGGAAACAGCACAGAACAGGCAACCCTCACTGCAACCCGGAAATAAACCGGCCTGCAGTAGGCTCTTCTTGACGGTCTTCAGAGGGGTGATAATTTCATTTACCGAAACAGCGTACAATTCTTCCTCAATGGCATTTACTCTATGCTGGGGCATAGGAGCAGTTACAACATTTGGTCTCTCCGGCGCTTCAAACTGAATTTCCTTTGCGTCGATCAGATCTTGCACTTTGTTTCTCAAGGCCCAGCAATCATCAGTAGTGTGCCCGGGACTATCAGAATGATAAGCACACCGGGCATTTGGGTTATACTTAGGGGACGCGGTGTTGACGACCTTAGGAGCTTCTTTGAGGGTCACCAGGTTGGTGGATAACAGTTGGGGTAAAATTTGAGATAAGGTCATACTCAGTCGGGTATACTGCCTCTTGGGCCTTTCGCTCCTTTGTTGATTGTACTGCTGAGGAGCAGCAACAGGTTTCGAGATGACCAAAGCATTGACGGCTTGGCGACTTTCGGGCTTGACTTGTCTTCTAGAACCATAGACGGCACTTGCTTCTTTCTTAAACGGCCTCTTCTCAGCACTTGTGGAGGCAGTCTTTTGTATCTTGCCTGACCTGATGCCAGCTTCAATTCTTTCTCCCGTCAATATCAAATCTGTAAACCCAGCGGAGGAGTTACCGACCAAATGATTGAAAAATGGACCAGACAATGTCCCAAGGAACATATCAACCAGCTCTCGATCAGTTAATGGGGGCTGCACCCTGCCAGCCAAATCTCTCTATTTTTGAGCGTACTCTTTGAACCTTTCACCCGTTCCTAGAGACATACCCTGAAGTTGGGTACGCGTAGGAGCGAGATCAGAATTGTATTGGTATTGTCTGTAGAATGCGGTTGCCAAATCTTCCCAGTGTCGGATGCTAGTTCCATTTAATTGGTAGAACCATTCAAGTTGTGACCCCGAGAGGCTATCTTGGAAGAAGTGAATCCAAAGGTTCTTATCCGCTGTGTAAGGTTGGATTTTCCTTACGTACGACCTTAGATGCAGCTTTGGGCAGGAGACCCCATCATACTTGGCGAAGGCGGGCTCCTTAAACTTGTGTGGAATTACTACCCCAGAAGATAACCCCAAATCTCCGAAATCCAGTCCTGGCACATTCTGAATTTCCATGGCGCTTAAGCGGTCCTCCAATTGCTTGTATCTGTCAGCATCAGGCGAGTATTGTTCGTCGTTATAGTCCGTCTCATTGTCGGAGACTGCGGGACTAGGAGCTCCTCCCCCTTGGGGACTGTTTTTCTCAGCAGAAGAAGTAGTTGGATCAGCTTCATTGTGGAGTGTGTTCCCAAACCTGCGTCCGGTGTTGAACAATGCAGTCCTCTTTTTCTTCTTCTTCTTCAGGAGTAGAGTCTTCAACTCTTGCTGACCTTGGGCTAGGCTTAGGACCATCTCTTGAAACTGTGCACTTTGGGCCTGAAGGGCCTTGATTGCTTGCTCACTGGAGGAGTCTGGATTCATGATGACTGACTGTTTAAACAAACAGCGAAGAAGATTAAGCAACCTGTGAAATAGGGTACCTGCTATGCATATGGTGCAATGGAATGCGTATGCATGCAATGCATTCAAGGATTTAGAACATTCAAAATTTGTTGTAGACAAAAAGGAACGCACATCATATTAATAGGGAGAAATTCGTTAGTACATAAATGCCCCATGGGCCAAATATTACAAAATGACTCCTCAAGGCAAAAAAACATTGGGCATCCTCTTTGGTGCGATGTAGGTGTTGAGATTCCTTTCCTCGTGCAGTAGGCGGATGAGTTCCAGGACCTTCTTTTCGCTAGCATGTAGACTGGTCTCAAGATAATTCCGTTCTTCCTTAAGCTGGACCCAGCTCTTCTGCATTTCTTCCCAGGAGGTGGGCATGTCGGGATGTTGAATGGTGTATGACACCTCTCCTTCCAAGACTGGTTCTTTGATCACAGGGAGCATATGAGGATAAGGCATCACTAACTTCTGGGAGCGGGCTCGTACCCACTTGAGATAAGGTTCCAACGGGATGGAGTTTCTGTGCCCCAGTGTCTTGCTGTCGATCCTACTTGGCATCCTCTAAGCTCTGATAAATCTCTGACGAAGTCCTTGAGTATCGTTGTCGAATTCAAAAACTATGTTAGGAATCAACATGTCATGAGGGCCATCCCTCCGAGCATAACCAAACTGTCTCCAAGCCAGGCATGGGTTGTAAGTAATACCTCCTTTGATTCCAAACAAAGGAACATTAGGGTACTCCCCGCAACGATCAATGATAGTGACGTCTTCCCTGGACCTAGGGCACCAATGTATATCTGCATGCGTGAGAGTCATTAACCGTTGTGACCATCTCAAACCCCGCTCGTTCTTCAAAACCGAGTGTGGAAGGTGCGAAATAAACCACCTTCCCAGGAGAGGAGTGCAACACATAAGGACACCCCTTCTTCTCATGGTTCGAGTGTAACATGAGTGAAGGATGTCCCCCAACAACGTAGGTATAGGATTCCTGGTCATGAAGATCTGGACAGCACTGATATCAATAAGCTGATCTGGATTAGGGAATAACACCAAACCATAGACAAGGAGGGCCATAACTTCTTCAAAAGCTCGTAGGTCAAGGGAGTTCCAACATTCTTGGGCCTTCTCGAACAGAAACCTGGCTAAGAAACCCTTGATACCACTTCTAACTTCCCAATGTCCCTTGAGGTCAGACGGTTGTAGGTGCAAGGCTTTAGCAATCTCTTCAAGCTTGGGTTCCTCTTCCGTACCGTTGTAGGGTAGTTGATCAAGGATAGGGACCTTCAGAAGTCGGGAGAACTCTTCCAATGTAGGCACCAATTGATAATCCGGGAAAGTGAAACAGTGATGCAGAGGGTCAAAGAACTGGAACAAGACCTTTATCAAATCTTCCTCAATGTTGGTGTTAACCAAGCTGATGGGTCTTCCATGTCTCTCACTGAATGAAGAAACCTCGGGAATCCTGGACATAAGTTCCTTAAGCTGAGGAGGGATCTTTACAAGGCTAATCTGAATTGTCTTTCTGCGAGCAGTTTCCATGTCCTATAAAACAAGAACAAAGATGAAGATTCGAAACCCTTGAAATGGTTAGTCAATGCTCATGATGTTGTATGATGTCATGATGTTATGATTAAATACACCACAAATATTCACAAAGGCAAAAATGATAAGGCACACAAGTCACACAAGACAAACCCTTAGGGTTTAGGCCTGCATGGGGTCTGGGTATTACCCTCTTGAAGTTTGGTGGGCTCAACCTGTCCTATTAGAAGTAACCGGGTTCTAAGGGTCCCAATATCACTGGATTACTTTCATTGTTCATCGTTTCGATTTAGCCACTGAACTGGCGACCGAAATATCCCAGGAAAGCAACCCTCAATTGAGTGTAGTATCGAGTATCAACCAACCTCGGACTGCACCAAAGTCAGTTACCTCACTACCCTAAAAAGGCCAAGATGGTTCAATTAAGGTTCCTAAGGTCAGTTGATGCTTCACGACACCACGCGGCGGCCCCGTACTCTCCTTGACTGAACTCAAGGGTTACCGGTACACACCAAAGTGCCACATCAACGTAGCAGACTGCTTCAACCATGTCGGTATACCTCGCACAGTTCCCTCACAGCCTTGTTGCTACCTAAAAGGGTTTCCCCAGATCTGGGTTAGGATCTATAAAACTCCGATACAAAGCCCGCAAATGTAAAGCAAACAAAGCAATCAATTGAAAGTAAAGGTGATCTAAACCCTAAGGTAACCCCACTTTTAGAATCAATTCCCCAGCAGAGTCGCCAGTTCTGTGATACGGTGGGAGAACTGACTTGAGGGTTTTGCGTTTGTTTTCGCAAATGTTTCGGTTTGAGCAAGAGTCGCCACCGACTTTTTATTTTATCCTAAAGGAAAGGTTAAAAAAAGCACAGCAAAACCTTTGAGATGTTTTCTTGGGTTCGGGGAGTAGATTATAGAAAGGGAAGGTATTAGCACCCTTTCTATCCATGGTTATCCATGGGCTCTTAGTTACTTGCTTAGATCACTTGCCTTTTGTTTTCAATTGGTTTGAAATGGTGCTTTGTGTGTGTGTGTATGTGTTTTTGAAAGTGTTTTGAAAAGAGGCCAATGTGGTGGCAACCTTTGTAATGATCCATGTTGGGATGTATACAGAGGTGTATGTCTTTTGAAAGTTTTCAATGTTTTTTGAAAGTTATTTTGAAAGTGTGTTGTGATGTGTGTTTTGAAAAAATAGCAAGTGTTTTTGCAAGTTTGATCAAGTAACTAAGAGGTTTGTCTACTCCTAAATTTCTCAAAAGATTATTGCTATGTTTTAACCCTTTTAACAAGTTTGTTCCACCATTGAATTTGGTGGACAACCTTGTGTTAGGATGTGAAAGGGACAAGTGCGGGTCATCGTTTAGACCATAATTGCAACGGCGTTAAATGTCTTTGGGCAATTTTTCTTTAAGGGACTTTGATCGTTTGTTTTTGTTTGTTTTGAAAAGTTTTATCGAGGGACTATGATCATTCAATTTGTTTGCTTCGCCCAAAGAGACCTAACATGCAATATGGCCCAATTTTGAAAGGCAACAAGTGGATGTAACCCTAGGGGTGTTAGTGTGCAAGTGTGTTTTATTGCATACAAGAGTTTTTTTTCTTTGAATTAGGTTTTTCTATTTCATTGATTTTATCTTGTCATACACGTCCTAATTACTAGCAATAAGAAGCGGAAATGTAAAATCCTACGCTATTACAATGATTAGGGGAGGGGGATACACATTTGTACATAGGGGGTTCAACGAGAAAAATAGACAAAAAAGAAAATAGCGGAAAACAAGATATATAGAGAGAGAGGGAGCCCGCGCGCTGTTGGGAGGCCATCAGAAGTTCTGACCCAGATCCGCTGTCAGATGATCAACCTGTTGGTGAAACTGGATGAGTCAGAACTTCTGACTCTAGAACCTGCAAAACAGAACCTTGTTAGTGGGGAAGTCAGAAGTTCTGATTTCCCTGCGCTGCAAGACAGAAGTTTGTTAGTGGAGAAACCAGAAGTTCTGATTCTGCTGAAAAGGCAATAACTCTCAGAGGTTCTGATGTCATTGACAGCAAAACAGGCTTCAGATGTGCTAACGTCAAAGTCAGCATTTGGCTTTTCCCTGTACTAATCAGAACATCTGCAATTCTGTTATTACTCCACAAAACAGGAAACATATTTGGAACAGATCCAGCAAAATAGCAAAAATGTTTCAGAAGTCAGAATCACCAAGGTCACAGGCAAGTCCTATACTGGCTCAGAACGTTCTGAGGTATGAGAGTCCTCAGAACATAAACAACAATAACATGAATATTTACATTATGTTACTTGAATATGCACAGCTGATGATGCTTAACAGTGTGGTGAGGGTCAGCAGGTGCTTACCTGACTGTTTGGAAAGTGGTGGATGAAAGTTAGCTTTTGGTTCTGGTGGTGTTCTGGACAGATTTGGAAAAGGGGAAGTAAAGGTGTATACGTGTATAGGGTCAGAAGTTTGGAAAGAGCGTTTTTGGTTTACAGAAAAGAGCTGGATGTTTGATGAAGTTGAAGGTGAGAAATTTAAAGTTATGAAACAAAACTGGAGATTTTGGCAGAGTTTCAGAATGCTACGTTGCTAGGAGTTTCGTTTCTCTCTTAGCAATTTTCTGTTTCTTTTTTTGAACCCCCTTTAGCAGTGGTGAAGACTCTCTATTTATAGGCAAAGTTCTTGTGGATGCCTTGAACATTTAAGGCGCCAACAGAGTTTGAATTTGTTCTTTGACAGAAATTCCTGGGAAGTTGTGATAACAGCTATCTTTCAGCCTAGGTTGCAGCAGCAGGCATAGATTGGGGAGAAGTGACCTCTGAAGTGGGCGGTGGCGTGAAGACCCATGCCAGAATCTGTGCAAAAGCATTTTCCAAGCCACGCGTGAATGCTCAGGAGTGGTTGGAAGCATTAATGGGCATTAAATGGTGACAAGACCTGTCAATACCAACCTTCTGGTAATGGAAACCAGCGTTGAATCAGCAGCGTAAACCATGCTCTGGCCTTGGCTACCTGTTGTCTTAGCAAGCTCTGGAGATTCTCCTGGTTTTCTGGTACGTTCCTTGGATTTGCTTCTGGATAATCTGGACTTAGAGATTCTGTATCAATGTGACACCTATCCTTCTGACCTTTCATCTTCTGATTTCAAACTATTCTGAAGGAGTCTTCATACTTTCCTGTTTCTCTTGCATTCCTTTAGCAAATTCTGACTGAGCTTGTATAACTGCTGAAGGGGCATGTTCTGTCTGAGGCTTACATTCTGAACCACGTTTACAACTTCTGATTGAACTGATGTAGCTGCTGAAGAGCCAACTTCTGACCATGCTGAGCCAAGCTTGCAACTTCTGACCGTCTTCGTCTGGGATGGGTCCAGAAGTTCTGAAGCGCTGATTTTTTTTTCTAAAAACACTTATTTTAGAGAAACATTCTAAGTATTTAGAAATTGATTGATTTTTTTTCTCAAGATAAAAGTGTTGTTTCTGGAGTTCGTGAGATCATCTTGCTCTTGTAAGTGACTTGCTTGGGCAAAGGATAACTCAGGACTTGGATTTGTTTCAGGGGACTTTGAAAAATTTAAGATGGTTTCCTGAAGAAAAGGAGGGCAAATTTTGGGGTACAACAGGCTGGTTTGAATCCAGCGCGCATTTTTTTATTTTTATAACACTAACGCGTTATTTTGTTTATAAATTTTGTTTGTTATTTAACTTACAAAGAAACAACTTGGCACAGTTGGTAGGCGTGTAGGTGGATAACCAAGAGGACCTGGGTTCGATCCCAGGTCTTCACTCTCTTCATATTATTTTGTGTTTAGTGATTCCATGCAGGATCAGCATCAAGGCACATCATGCGCTCTCAACATCAAACCATTCACAAAGCCAGGGAGATCAAGTCAAAGGCTCAGATCTGAAGACCATGATGGGTCCTAGTCAAAGCTACCACACGTGGCCTGAAAAAGTCAAGCAAGGCCTCAGTAATGGGCCAGAAATTGCTGGGGCCAACCTCCAAATTAGGGGCTTCACCCCCTTAGGTTTTGCAATTTTCTTTCTTTTCTTTGTTTTTTTTTATTATTATTTTTATATTCTTTTAATTGTTGCTTTCTTTTAATTAATTAATATTTTCAAAATATAAAAAATACCAAAAAAATCAGAAAAAGATAAAAAAATAAATATTTTATTTTAATATTAATTTTGTAAATAAATCACATAATTTAGGTTTAAATTTAGGTTGTAATTAATTCTTTCTTTCACAATAAACCAAAAATAATAAAAATAGACCTTTAGCATTTTCTCTTTTTTTTTGTTTTTATTAAATATTTTTATTATAAGTATCATTAACCATTAATTTTGTAAATAAATTTTATAATTAATTTAGTTTTTAATTCTAGGTTTTAACTTTAATGCATTTTCTTTAATAAATTAAAAAGCAATTAGAATTAGAATTATTTAACTTTTAATTAATTTAATTTTCTTTAATGTCATAAATACAAAAAAAAAAACATAAAAAAATAAGTTCTTTCTTTTTATTTAATTTAATTATTCTATTAATTTTATTTTAATTCCTTTAAAGGGTCCAACGCCCTCGCATTCGATTACATTTTTGTTTCGCGCGTTTTATTTATTTCTTTTTGTGAATATAATGTATTTGCTCCAAAGCCCTGTAATAGTCAATTAGACATTTATTTTCTGCACTTTATTTTAAATCGGGTTTTATATTAATTTGGCGATGTAGACCCGCGCCTTTGTAATAGCGTAGGACATTTATCTTTTCCGCACTTTAAATTCCCGCACCTTTAACTGTTAAACAATAACATGAAAGAATGAATGCCCAAAAATAAAATCAAAGCGTAGATCACCAATGCATGACAAGACAAACAATAAACTGAAAACGACACACAATTCACACACCACCCCTAGGGTACGCTTCACTGTTGCCTTGCCCCTCGAAAGGTGATCGTCGAGTAGAGGATGTCTTAGTAAGTCCTCATGATCCGGGAACCTGACATGAGGGTAGCTTCTAAGGTGTCTTCCTATTGCTCCGGTGATCACCATGTCCCGAACCTTCGAATTGACCCGAACACCTCCAACGGTAGTGCTACCTACCTCTCAATGGTGGGATGCCACTACTTTAAAGGACATTTACACAGACGAATTCCTTAGGGTAGATAGGTTCTCATGGATACTTGCTCTAAATTTCAAAACAAAACAAAATACTTTTCACACCTTACAAAAAGTTTTCAAACAATACTTCATACACTCTTGAGGACTGATACAAGAGTTACCTAGAAGTTTTCAAAACGAACTTTTTCAAAACCCACACACACACTTGAAAAGCAAACAAACCATTTTTGAAAACACATTGAGCAAGTATCTAAGAGCCCATGGATAACCATGGATAGAAAGGGTGCTAACACCTTCCCTTTCTATAATCTACCTCCCGAACCGAGAGCAATCTCTTTAAGGAATTTTTCTGTGCTTTTGTCCTTTCCATTTGGAGAAAATAAAAGACGGTGACGACTCTTGCTTACCGCGACATTTCGCGAAACCAGCTAAAAAACAGTCAGTTCCAGATCCACCGATCACACAGGGCGATAAACATATGCTGCTCATCCCTACTTCAATCAGGAATCTGACAATCATCCATTATGGGCCTGAATCCTCAGCCCATAACAGATACCATTAGTCATGCGTTGCAGGATCTATAAATACCCTTCTCTATTGGAGGATCAGGTATTTTATTCATATCTCTAACTCTCTCACTTACCTTTACACTCTTTCTGACTTCAACATCATAATGCCTTTCAGGTACAACCCTCCTCCATGGAACGCTTGGATCAACTGACGTTTGGACCGACCACTATTCTTTCTAATCACTGGTAAGATTAGATATTATTAAAATATGTGTGGTACTAAATTTAAAATAAGAGTTGGCAGAAATATTTCTCCAAAATCTCATCTACTTGTCACAACAAGCCCACAAATAACTTGATCTATTTCAACTCATAAACAAATTTCAGTATAACTCAAATTTTCGATACTGCCACCTAAATTTAAAAATTTCAATTTATCGGAAATTTCAAATGTACTACCAAAAATTTAAATTTAACGAAAATTTAGTAGGAATGTATCAGAAATTTATTCTGTATCAGAAATTTCATCATTCTACCAAAAATTTTGTCCAAAAATTATTTATATATGATCAAAGAAAAAATTGAAATAAATAAAATTAAAGAGATGACATATTTAATTTACATGTTAATTTCTCAAATCTACATACCCCTTCAATGATAACAATCAAAGATCAACTCTTGGTAAAAAATATTACTCTTTTTGAAAGCTTAAACTTGACATAAAAGGATCTTTTTGGGTACTGGCCCCAATTATTATTGTTCAAACCAAATTAATTCCATATCCAATCATTATCACAACTTTTTAATTTCAAAATTTCGATACTACTACTAAGAAACAACTAATCCCCACTTATTGAAACATCTCAAATTCAAGGACACTTTGGTCCCACAAAAAAAAAAATCCACAACAACCTCTTTTATTACTCCATCCCATGTAACCGTTACCTTAGTAAAACATCGAATCACTTTCCAATTTCGAATTAATCATTTTTTTCGGTTTTAAATAGTAACATCCAATTCGACCGTTGGATACTTCTTCAACAAAACACACGCTCTCCCCAATTACTACTCATAACAAGAAACAAGAAACAACACAATCTTGAATTTCAACAACAATGGCACAAGATTATGGTTTCACTTTCACCTCTGAGGAAATGGTCGTCAATGACAACCTCGGATACCCAAAAGCCTATGCAAAACTCTGTCGTGATCGTGGTTTCAGTCCTTATAGCCATGGCCCTCCCTTCACTTTTCTCCCTTATGCTTTGCATGATGACGAGGTAGGTACCCATTTGTTCTTTCTTTGTTTTCATATTAAAAATTCAATCTTTGAGGTGAAAACAGTTCTGGGTCATTGGTTTCTATAACTGGGTTGGATTTGTAACATTTGTTAAGGTTTTTGTTAACGTTGTTGTTAATGTTTCACTCAGGTTGAAAGAGCAAGTTTTTTAGATGAGATGTTTCCAATTATTGATCCAAAAGCTAAACCGACAACCAAACCTAGAATCTTTGTCAGTATCTTGTGGAACCAGCTCAGTCATCTAGGGTAACAATTCTTGAAAATTTTCAATTTTTCTTATGTGTTGTTTATGTTTGTATAATGTGTGTGTTGATTAATGTTAATTTTGGTTGGAATCTTAGGAATGCTGGTTTTGATCCAGGGGTCGTTCGAGTTGATGCTTATGGCAATGTCTTGTATTATCATGCTGATTCAGCTTCTCCTCTTGCTTGGGATTTTGATCATTGGTTTCCTTGTTCAAGTAATTAAGCTTCTCCTCTCACTATCTTTTTTAGCTTTTCCATGAATAACTCTTTAGCAAGTGATTTTTAGGTTGAAATTATCTTAATTGAGCTAGAAACAAATTAGGCTTTGGTGTGATTTTGCTTCTTTTGGGATGACAATTGTAGGGGGAGGCTTGACTGTTCTAAGCAATCTAAGGATTGTTCAAAGACAAGTTTGCAGAAGGAAGAAAAATAAACTTGAATTCTTAGTGCCATGGTGGGATTTCCAATTGGGGATTTCTGTTAATCAGTTTTTGTCTATTTTTGCTTCTTCAAAATCTGACTTTAGGTATTGTTTTCTGATTCTTTATATACTTATACTGTTTCTCGATTTGTGTTACGTCGGAGTGTGATGTGATGATGATGATATTTGTGATTGTGAATGACAGGCATAGAGGCTTTTCATTTCTGTTCTCTGAAGGAGAAAATCATGAGTTGAATGATACACAAATAGTGAATTCGCATTCTTTTCCGCAACACTTCATTGGTTTGAGCGAAGAAGTTGGACTAGCTCCCGCTGCTATAGTCGAATCGCGAAGGGATCCCTATGATGCCTTAGCTTTACGACAACTTGATCACAATAAGAAAACAAGGCCTATGTCTTCTGCGATAGGTTAGTGCCGTTGCTCCTAATACGATTTAATCATACTAGTGATGATTTTGAAGACCGAGAATTGGATATTGATGTTAGTGTTATGTATTTTTCAGTGGCTGCAAGAAAATCAAAGGGCAGTGCGCCAAAAGAAAATGAAGATCCAAATTTTGTTAGAACCCCCTATCAAGCAATTGTCATGGCTAGAGATTCTCTAAAGCAAAAAGAAGAAGCTTCAAAAATGCAGGTGGAAATGCAGAAGTTAGATAATGAAGTGAACGAAATGAAACTCAAAAACGAAGAAGAAACGCTAGTTATTCAAGACCTCGAATTGGCGCTCATAAAACGTAAGAGGAAAGCAGAGAAATGCAGACGGCTTGCAGAAGCTCAATCTTCTTACAGAACCATGCTTGAGAAGATGATTAGAGACACCATGCACCAGTAAGCCTCATTAACCAAAGTTCAAATCATTATAGGTGGTTACAATTAAATTCGAACACTTTTAATGATTGAACGATTATATTGTTTTGTTGAAGGAGTGTTATTTATAAGGAACAGGTAAGATTGAACCAGGCTGCGAGTAATGCACTAACGGCTAGACTTGAAGCACAGAGATCAATTTGTGATAATGCTGAGAAAGAGTTTCATAAGAAGTATAAACAAAAAGATGACATAGAGAAACAGCTTAGACCTGAATTCGAGCAGGGAAGAAAGAGGTTCAGAATGGACGATTCTGCTTTCGAAGAAGAGAGGGAGAATAACAAAACTGTTTTTTATTTGGCAGGAGTTAGGCCACGAACCCCTTTTCACAAAGAGCTCAGAGTTTTGTTGGAGGAAGAACAAAGAGCGTCCGAAGCTGGCCTATCTGCGAACGAAGAGGAGCTGAAAATCGAAGCTAATAATGATAAGTCGGAAGAGAAGCTAGAAGAGCATGCTAAATCATTTGTGGCTTTGGATGAGGAAAAGTTAATTGCGCAGAGACTTCAGAAGCTAGAAATCAGTGAAGAAAAGAGAGCTCCAGGTGTTTCTTTCCGTGGTTTTCATGAGAAAAAAGACGAGGAAAATGATGAAACGAGGAACCAACGAGGTAAAGGGAATGTTGAAAAATGGCTTCAATTGCTTTTAGAGAATGGTCAAGAAGAAGAAACAAATGAAAGTGCCTTTGGTAAGAATGAAGATATAATCGAACAACTGAACCTGAAGTTTCCACAAAAGGAGTTGAGAACTGTAAAGAAGGAGCTGCAAGTCCTTCAAGATAAGAAGAAAGAAGCCGATGAAATAGAGAAAGCAAATGATAGTTTTGATAAAGCAAAAATTGGAAAAAATTGGAAAGAAGAGCAACAAAAACTAGAAAAAAGACTTGTTCGATCAGAGAGCGCAAAGGTCTTGAGACGAATCCCATCATCTCCGTCTTTGTTTCAAGGGATGAAGTCATCAATCAAGAGTATCAAGAAAGCAGTGAAACTATGAATGTTTGAGCGCGGACTTGTGCTTTTTATGCTTCTTGACCGTTTATTAATTACAATTTGAGTGTGCAAAATACTATATAGGTTTGATTCTATTGTTTGATTTGTGTGTATAAGATTTTTTAGTTATCGAATAAGTAAGTGATAACAGCTTGTTGTTTTGGCTGCAATAACTAGGTTTCTGTTTCGTCTAGTTTCTTGTTAGGAACACATTTTTTCGGCTAGAAATTTGATCATCTATTGTTAAGAACATACTTTTCTTATTCAATCATTCCTTTTATAAGAATTACAAGCCGAAAAATGATCTTGGTAGTTTCAGTGCAGAACAGAATCGTCTCGATCTTACATTATTTCCAAAGTCCTAACTCCAATAAACGGACTTATAATATAACAGTTTATTTATTTAATCTATTATTCACATGAAAGCCTCTCTTTCATGACAGTGATTTTCTCCAGTTTTGAGGAGTCCTACCTTTGACGACAATACTATTTTTCATGACCATAGGTGTTTGCGTTCCGAATCCAAATTCAGTTTGAGTTTCATTAATTTCAACATTCCCCGTCTCTCCGTTGCTTTTACTAAAACCAAGTTTCTTCCATTTGAAGAAACCTTTCTTCTTCTCAGCCATTTTTTCCATCTGTGCTTGCATAGCATTGCACTGACTTTGCAGCCTGTAAACATCTTCCTTCAGTTTCTTTATCTCCATTTGCTGCGCATTCATTTCGCGCTTTGAAAGACTCCGTTCTGGTGTGTCCAACACACCGTGGTATCCACTCGGACTCCTCAAGCTACTGAAAGAAGCACTCCAATCAATGTGGCGGTTGAGTTTCGTTTGTTCGGTGAAAAGTACCTGAATAACAGCTCTCACAGGTAACCGTTCGTTTTGAGCTGCATGAAGTGAAGCTTCTGGTGTGAGTTTCCTGCTATCAATCAATCTACACAGTCCCTTCCTTTCTTGCTTCGATATGCTTGGATGCGCCTGTAACAAAAATAAATAAGTTAACAGTCTCACATCAGATGAAATACGGCCCGACTAAATGGATTTGAATACCAGATGGAGACGGTCTAGATTTTAAACTCGGTATTATAGATTTAAATCTGTAATACACCATCCGATCTGGATCAAATGAACATCAATGGCCTACTAATAAATGGAATATTACTTGAATTTAGAAGGAAAGGCCAAGCTAAGATATGGACAAGAGAAAAGCCAAATGTTGGTAACAATTTACAACTAGCTTTATGATTCATGTCTTATCTAGTTTTGGACTTTTGCTATGAAACAATTGCATGTGAATCTTGATTTATTAGAATAAGAAATGTTTGATCTTTAATTTAGCGACTTCTCGACTACGGAGAATTTGAATCCTACATACACATATAATATCAGAGAGTCTCGTGTGCTGGTGACCCCACAAAAGCACTTTCTAGGATATTTAGAATGAATCCTCGTCTTGACACTTGTTTCTTTCGTAGTAATTAACTTTACTAATCAAGGAAATTAACATGAAAGTAATGAAGAAGATGAAAAAGAAAACATACTTTAAGATAAGTATCAATGGCTCTATACAAACCATCATCAGTAGCTCTTGCATGACTAGGAAGAGCAGCAGCAAGTGAAACAAATTGAGACAAACTCAAATTAGAATCCAAACCAACCTCAGCAAGGTAACAATCAACCAACTTAGCAACCTTAACCAAAGCAGCACCGGTTTTGGAACCATCTTGATCCAAATTCAAAAACCTCTTAACCAACCTAATAACAAGCTCAACATCCAAAAGAGTTCCACATGTATGACTAAAAGAAGGTATCATGAGTTCTTTCAATGAAGCTTGATCTAACTGCCATGAAATTCGATTCTCAAGCTCGGCTCGATAAGTAGCCTCGACAGAAACCATGTTTGCTGTTCGGAGTAAACGGAGAAGGAAGTTGCATGGGATTGAATCTTTGTCAGGTGGAAGAACACTGATTAAGGTTTCAACAAAGAATCTTTTCTTCATCCATGATTTTGTCGCACTTTCGGGCGAATTAGCATTAGAACTAGCATTTGCATTTGCATTTGCACTTGCATTTGAAGCTTCGAGATCAGGTAGCCATTTGGAAGCATAGTGAGTGATGATTGAACCGATTAAATCGGCGCGAATGCCTTTTTGTTTGATGTTTGAAAGAGTTTTAACAAAGTAATCCATGTCAAGGATGCATGCATCTTCAAACCAGCAACAATAGTCTAATGATAGTTGTTGGTTTTGATTTGTTTCAGATTCTTTGCAACACTGTTTCTTCATTTTGGTGAGTATAGAGTACAATGCAGGGGAAATTATGTACTATAGTATATAATATAATCTTGTTTATATAATGTTTTCATATGGTCTATGAATATGATAGGTTTGTTCTTTTTCATTTTTAACTAGAGGACAAAATGTAGTGTGAAAAACACAACAGCTAAGGATCGAATCTAGATTTTGTATGGTGAGATTAACCACACATTCAAGCAACCTCAACCATATGATATTAATCAGATGATTCATATTATCTTTGCAAAATGGGTTTGAAACATAAAATTGAGATATGGATTTGTCTATCTCAAGATTGGATGATTTATATCTAAAATGCTCCCTAATATCCTTTTGAAACATTATTTTGTTTTTTAATATAAGTTAAATTTTTAATGTTTATTATTTTTTAAAGAAATAAATCTCTTATTAATATTATTATTTTTTTGGAATATAAAAAATAATAATGTTTAATGTATTTATTGGTGGACATTCTCTCCTCCTTCTTCATTTCTTATTGGCGCGTTATATAAATCAAACTTTAAAATATCATATTAAATAAGTTAGATATTACATCTTAACCAAAATCTTGATATTAAATCTATGGATTCTCATTTATAAACAACATTTATTTTTATGGTCAATTTACTTATTAATATAAAATATACATAGTATTATATTTAAGGTTATCATAATTGAATCGAACTCACTGATTCCACTGATTAGATTGTGAATCGAACCTGAATCTAATCTAAATAATTCTAAAAATTATTCAAACAAAAAAACTGGTGTGCCAACTAAAACTAATAGAAAATCGATAAAAATGGATTACAAAATGGATAAGAGGATTATGTTTTTTATTGTAAAAATGACTTTTAAAAATATGATGATATGTATCCCATTTGATTGTCTAAACTTTAATGCATCCTAGTGAAAAGTTAATAATGTCCATAAAATCTAGAAATTAACCTTCAGACGCACCAAAAATGCAACCACGGTCAAGTCTCAAAAACTCAGGCAAGAATAGAGTTGAAAAAATTTGGAGGTTAATGTCCATATTTTTTACGAAGGTTAATGTATGTATTTTATATGGAGGTTACATTCAGAACTTGTTTGATTTATATAACGCGCCAGATATTCTCTCTTCCTTCTTCATTTTAGAAAGTTTACTCAGAACCCATAACAAAGCTCGTGAGCAAACTCCATTTTCATCATTTTTCATGCTTTCTCACTACTTCTACGACATTGCATTTAAGTATAGGACATCATTCAACATCTACTCCACTTCATTCAATTGAGATTTCTCATTTTTCAAGCTTTCTCACAATTTGGTAAGTTTTTTCATTTTCTTCCTTTTTGGTTTGTGATAAATGCATTACCTAAATGGGTTATTTATCGTTCATTAGGTTATAGTTAAAAGTATAATGGATCGATTTTTGATGCATTCATAATGGGTTTTTTAAAAGTTTAGAGCATAAGGGTTTTGTGTGTTTGTGTTATGCGTTTTTCTGGTTTTACCTGGTAAGAAAATTAACTTTTGAATTTACCCGATATGCTTCATTTGTTTGATTTTGTCTATTTTGTCCGCTAGGTTTGAATTATTTGATTATGATATAATTTTATTGATTTAATTAAAGGTAAAATATTTGACAACCAAGAAATATTTTAACATGGTAGAGTAGTTGAACATGTTTCTATTCGGAGGGAAAAAGCTAGATCATATCGTCCAAACATTGATGCCAATTCATTTGATGCAAGAGCGTTGTTTTCTGGAGTTCTCGTATCTCCGACATTGTCCTCCCGGAGACATGTGTCCCCTGCTGCTATTCCAGAAGTCCAAAATGTTATTTTTGTTCCTAGTGTTTTTTCAGGAGTCCCTTCAAACACCTTATTACTTTGTTGTAGGCAGATCATGCTTCTAGGCACATGTGAGATGTGGAGGTAAGATAAACTTGTATTTATTGTGAATCGAATGCCTTAGAAACAAAGTATAAATTTGTTTCTTTATGATCAAGAGACAATCAAGGGAAGAAAAGATGATAAAAAACAAGAAGAACAACAAGGAATTGGTTATTAACTGCTATTCTTTACTTTCTCTTTAATCAAGATTGCAAGTGTTACAAGAATAACAAATAACCCTCTCACTCTAAATTAGGATTTGCAGTGTGCAATGATGAGAGAATAGTATGCTATTTATAATAAACCTAACATACTAAACTAATGGGCTTTTTCACAAAAATCCATTACAAGCTAACTTAAATAATTGGACATAACAAATAGACCCAATTCGAAATACTAACAGCCCTAGCATTTCAACACCCACATACTAGAGCACACTTCGACTACAGTATGTAAGTCTTCGACACCAGCATGCGAACAAGCTTCAACCTCATTCTAACTCCCCGTCAAACTAGAAGCTACCCTTCGACTCAATAGAGTTCGATCCAATATCTCACAAATCTCCATCTTGGAACAAAATTTAATATAAAAGAACAAAATAGCTTTCTTCATGGAGCTTTATCAACTGCATACAGTGGAAGAACTTACAACTTGGCAATGTCTTGGTGATCATATCATCAGCATTTTGATTTGTCGAAACCTTTAGCACTTGGACTTCTCCACGCTCGATTACCCCTCTGACGAAATGCAGTCTCACATCAATGTGCTTAGTTTGCTCATGATAAGTTGAGTTCTTTGATAGGTGTATTGCACTTTAACTATCATATTTAACAGTGATAGCTTGACTTTGAATTTTCAGCTCCTTAGAAAAACCTTCAAGCCACAATGTTTCTTTCACGACTTCAGTGAGGGAAATATATTCTGCTTCAGTGGTTGATAAGGCAACAACCTTATAAAGTGTTACTTTCTAACTAATTGATATGCCAAACATAATGAAAACATATCCATAAATTAATTTTCTAGAATCCATACAACTTCATAATCAAAGTCGATGTATCCTTCGATTACTGCTTTACTATCTTCACCCAAGACTCCACCATAAATTAGGACTCTGTTCAGATTATGTACCTTAGAATCCACTTTAATGCTTGCCAGTGAGCCTTTCCAGGATTCACCATGTACCTGCTTACAAGACTTACTGCATATGATATATCGAGTCTAGTACATACCATAACATACATCAAAGAACCCACTATATTAGCATATGGGATGCTATTTATATAATCTCTTTCGACATCAGTACTAGGACACTCATCTATACTCAAATTTAATTGAGGATTTGTTGGAGTTACAACAGGATTGGAATTCGACATACCAAACTTGTCGACAATATTCCGTAGGTTTGTCTCTTGAGATAAGCATAATTTCGACTGTGTTCTATCTCTTCAAATGTCAATCCCAAGAATCCTGGATGCAACTCCTAGATCCTTCGTTTCGAACTCCTTATTGAGTTCAACTTTCACCCTCATTACATCTTCAACACTTTTGTTGGCTATGAGAATATCATCCTTATAAAGCAACAAAATAAAAAATGAATTACCAGGTCAAAATCTGAAGTAAACACAGTGGTTAAACTGACTTCAGATCAATCTTATGCGTGCTATGAACCTGTCGAATTTTCTATTCCAGTGTCGAGGAGATTGTTTCAGTCCATATAAAGATCTCTTCAGCTTGCACATATAATCTTCCTTTCCTTTTTCGACATACCCTTCAGGATGCTTCATCATAATTATTTCATCTAGATCACCATACAAGAACACATTCTTCACATCCATTTGTTGAAGTTCGAGGTTAAACTGTGCCACCGTGGCAAGAAACATTCTAATGGACCTGTGCTTCACAACAGGAGAAAAACACATTGTTGAAGTCAACACCTTCTTTCTGAGTGAAACCCATTGCGACCAACCTTGCCTTGTATCTTTTCGACGACACTCCTTAGATTCCTCCTTAACTTTGAAAATCCATTTACAACTTACTAACCTTGCTTCAGTAGGTTTCTTGATCAGTTCCCAAGTATTATTATCACGAAGATATTTCATCTCATCATCCATGGCATTCATACATTCAGTATTATTTTGACTCCTCATAACTTCCTTATGGTCTCTAGGTTCTTCATCCAGAACCTCACTTGAGAAGATTAAGGCATAATCTCTAAGATCTGCATACCCAAGTCTATGAGGTGGCTTGATGACTCTTCTCGTTCTATCTCTTTATAATAGGTAGTCATCGACAGACTTCTCAAATTCCTCAACATCTTCTGCTTCTTCTTCGACTTCAATTGGGATATGCAATTCAGCATCAACATGCTCCACCTCAACAAGAATCTCTACATGTTCCAGCTCTTCATCAGATATTTATGCACTTCAACCAACATCATCATTTTTCTTGAAAGCAATTTCAGCTTCATTGAAAACAACATCTCGAATGGTGATACACCTCCTGTGACCTGGCTCTAGGCACCATAGCCTATAAGCTTTGACTCCTTCAGGGTATTGATAACACTGAAACACACTGCATATTTGACTCAGATTGCACATGTTTATTAGAGTATTAGTGTATTTTCTTATGTTATATAGTCGTCATAGAAGGCGCCATGACATAGAGGTTGTCAACTGGTAGTCAACTACCAAGATCCCACATTCTTATGCCTATGTTCATATGGTGGGCACCACGCAGGGATGGCGGGCGCCATCTTTGTTATGTTTGTCCCGCCCAAAAGGAAGTTGGAGGGCAGTTTTATCAATTCAAGAGTTTCTGATTTTCTATAAATAGGTGGTTTTAGTTTCTTTTTTAGTTATCCAACTTAGTTTACAACACTAAGCCTAAACTCACCATTTGTAAAAGCGATAATTCCTCACATCGGGGGATTATCGCATCGTAGTTGCGGATAGTTTGGAGCACTTTTACATTAATATTGCCGCCATTTTCTTTTTAAGTCAAAGTTTACTTTCCATTAGTACCAGATTTAAAGCCTCTGATTTGGAGCAGGTTTCTTATTTAAAGTCTTTGCATTTACCTTCTATTTTCCTTGCACGTGCCTTACTTTATTTACTTTCTTGCTTTATCTTTGTCTACTTGTTTATTACCTTGCACACTTTAATCGCTTTTTAAGTTTTACAATAAAATATGTTTTAACGTGATCAATTCCAACATGTATGTTTTCGTTTCCATGTCTGCCTAAATCTTTAAAGGTTAGAATGTAAGGATCACTGATATGATAATAATCCATATATTGTATATGTAGAAATACTTTAGGGGTTGTGTTGTACCCCAAAATTTGCCCTCTCATTTCTCAAGGAATCACCCTGGATCCTCAAGCTTGCTTTCAACCAATTCCAAGCCTTGAATTATCAATTTTTCCAAGCAAACCATTCACAAGGGCAAAATGGTCATTTGCACACTGAGAAGTATAACTTTGAATTTTGGGTCAAAATCAAATCTCAAAAAATCATATTTCATCAAGACATGTTGGAATATGAAGTTTGTTTCATCAAGAAATTCAAAAGTCAAATTTTACTTTGGAAAAGCCAAAATTCTAAATACTTAGAATTTTCCTAAGTGTTATGACTAATTCAGAACTTCTGACCACATTATCACCATAACACTCAGCAAATTCTAGATATTCTCAAGACAGAGTTTGGTCAGAACTTCTGGGCAAGTTTTCACAAAGGCTTTAGTCAGAGTTTTCCAGGGTAATTCAAAAGAAGATTACAAAGCATGCTGCAAGCTTACTGGAAAATCTGAAAGCTCCTTCAGAACATGCTAGAGCCAGAAGATAAGAGGATCAGAAGATTGGATGCTACGCAAGCTCATAACTTATGATCCAGAACTAAGCTTTGGTGTAGAGTTTCACGTTGCAGGATTTCTGGTTGTGATAAGTCTCATCACCATTTAATGCTCACAACCACCTTCTGAGTCTTTATCCAAAGGATTTCCACCACGTGTACCTCAACTGTCTTGGGACGACAAACTTTGGTACTAGGCCCATGCTTTGTTTTGCTTTTCCTTAAATCCTGCTGGCAACTCCAGCTTAAGCATGGTTAAAAGCTGCTAATCAGCAGCTAAGTTCAGCCTACGCCTACATCCCATAATTACACCAAACTAGCATACGAAAACTGTGATGAAAAAGAAAAGGAACAGGATGCCAAAACAGGTTCAAATCCCATTTGTTTTTTCCCCAAAAATTACAATAAATTCATCTATAAATACTTGGCTCCATCATACGTTCAAGGGGCTGGAGGCTGGCTTTGGAGAGAGGTTAGCAAAAAGGAGAGAAAACAAAGCTGTAAAATCTTCATAAAAATCCAGATTTCTCATACACAAAAACAAATCTTTGTTCTTCCCTTTGAATCAAATAACTTGGATTTTCCTCTTCCGCTCTCTTGCTGACTCTGAACACCCAAAGGCAGCCACTCAAAGCTCCAAGCACACTTCAGGTAAGTCTTTCTGACTTCACTTGTTTTTGCATTCTGAACATCATTTACATGTAAATATCATAGTATTAGTGTTGTGCATATCGTTGCATAAATAGAAAAAACCGTGGATCAGAACTTCTAGAATAATGCTAGGCTCAGACTTAGGATCAGAACTTCTATGAACTGTTGTGCTGATATGCTATTTGTTGAAAACTGAATAGATTACTGATGTTCTGATTGAGAGTTGAAATATGGCATAAAACTTCTGATGTTCATTCATAGTTTTAACACACAGAACTTCTAGGATTTTCTCACTATTTAAGCATGCAGAACTTCTGAGTTCTCTTTACTGTTTTAACACACATAACTTCTATGATTTTTCTCATTGTTAACATATACTGAACTTCTGATGCTTACATGCTGATAACGCACTGAACTGCTAATGCTCACTCACTGGCTTAGCACAACACTAAACTTCTGATGACTCACTCACTGTTCTAACACAGCACAGAACTTCTGAGTTCTCCTTACATATCAAACACACTGAACTTCTGATGTTTCCATCAGCTGTTTTCAAACACTCTGAGTTTCTGATTTTCACATGCTGACAATACAAAACTTCTGACTTTTGGTTCGCTGGCTGAACACCACCCAGAACCTCTGTGTTTTCCCTCTGACATTTTTTGTAGGACCTCCGAGTTTACCAATCCAGAACTTCTGATTCCACTGACGTCTCCTGCTGAGTCATAGCGCTCTTGGCCTCAGAACTTCTAATCCTAGTTGTTCTTCTTGCAGCAGCACGCTGTTTCTATCTTGCATTTATTTTCCTTTTCATCATTTTAATATTAACATAAAAAACATAAAAATATTTTCCTTTCAATTTATTTCCTTAAGGCAAAAACATTTTCTAAATAAGTCCATTTTCTTTCTTATATTATACAGTTCAATATGGTTGTAATCATAACTTAGGACTTATTTTTACTTGCAATCCCTATTCATAAATATGTACCCCATCCCCTAAATATTGTAATAGCGTAGGAATTTACGTTTCTGCAATTTATCGCTTTCAAATGTAAATGCTAGTAATTAGGCGTGTATGGCAAGATAAAATCAACAAGTAGATAACCCTAATAAAGACTAAATGCATGCAATCAAACACACTTGCACACTAGCACCCCTAGGGTAATCTCACTCGTTGCCTATCGGAAAATAGTCATATCCCTCGAACATGGGCGTTTTAGCAAAAACCCTCGATAAAAGATCGTAGTCCCTCGATGACCCTCGATGTTGCCTTCGGTAAACGATCTAGTCCTTAAACGACATTGCTAAAACGTCCCATATGTTGCCTTATATGACTATTCAAATGTCCCAACGCCTGTCCCTTCACATCCTATGATGGGGCTTCTTACCAAATCAACGGTCAGATAGCAACATCCAAAGGAGAAGGAAAAGTACATTTATGACCTTTTGAGTAGGTAGATTTGCTCCTAGTTACTCGCTTGCTCACAACAAAACATTTTTACACCAACACTCTCATTTGAAACATTTTCAAAAGACAACACTTTGTATGCATTCTTATAGACACGAGAACCACTACAAAGACACCTTTTTAAAATCACTTTCAAAAACACATCTCACAAACACCTCTTTGAACTATTTTTGAAACAAACACTTTGTATGCGTTCTTATAGAAACGAGAATCATTACAAAGTTACATTTTCAAAATACTTTCAAAACCCACACAACAAGCAAATTCAAACAAAAGCAAGTGATCTAGCGAATAACTAAGAGCCCATGGAAAACCATGGATGAAAAGGGTGCTAATACCTTCCCTTTTCATAATCTACCCCCCCGAACTCAAAAACATCTCTAAAGGTCTTTCCTGTGTTTTTTCACCTTTCCTTTTGGATAAAAGAAAAGCCGGTGGCGACTCTTGCTAAACCGCAACATTTGCGAACACCAACGCAAAACCTCAAGTCAGTTCTCCCACCGTATCACAGAACTGGCGACTCTACTGGAGATTATTATAAAAGTGGGGTTACCTTAGGGATAGATCACATTTACTTGCTTACATTGTTTGATTTGTTTGCTTTACATTTTGGTTCCTTGTTTGGGTTTGTTTTAAATCCTACACCCGGATTTGGGGACACCTTTTAGGTAAGTAGAAATAGACTGTGAGGGAACTGCGCAGGGTATACCGACATGGTTGAAGTAGTAGCTACATTGATGTGGCACTTTGGTTGGTATCGGTAACCCTTTAGTTGAATCAAGGAGAGTACGGGGCTGCCGTGTGGTATCGTGAAGCATTAACTGATCTTAGAACCTTACTTGACCAACTTGGCCATTAGGAAGTAGTGAGATAGCCGGTTTTGGTGTAAAGCTGAAAATTGGTTGATACTCGATGCTACACTCATTGAGGTTTTGACTCTTGAGTTTTGTTTGGTTGCGAGTCAATCGCCTATTGAACAAAACTTGGGGGAAAGATCAGTGATATTGAGATCCCTTAGAACCCGATTACTATTAATTAGGATAGGTTGAGCCAACTAAACTTCAAGAGGGTACTTACCTACAAAACTCCATGCAAGCCTAAACCTAAGGACTTGTTTGCTTTGTGCGAATATGATTATTTATATATAAACTTGCTTACCTCGCATATCTGTACATAACATCATAACATCATGCCATATCATTTTCAATAACCATTTCAAGTATCTCGAGGGTCTTTGATACAAGGTCATGTTGAACCAGACGTCTATCAAGGGACAAAAGGATTTATTTTTCCTCTAAACAAACGCCGTCAAAAATCAAGTACACCAAACTTAAGTCAAGGGCTATGACCCACTTGATATGGTGAGCTTAATTCTCGTGGAAGTACATCCACCGATATAAAGTTCTCCAATCAAAGCTGTTGATCGAAGTTCAACTTCTAACTTTTTCTTGTGTTTACCCCATGAGATCCTTGAAAACATGCATCCACATATCATGCATCATATCATGACAGGTTTCTCCCACACAGGTCTCCTTATCTTCCTATTTTTTATTTCAGTAAGATGGACATGGAACAGACGGTAAAAGATCTCCAAGATCAAAACGCTCAATTCCAACAAATGTTCCTGGCTATGGCTAAGGGGCAAGAGGACCTGAAAACTCTCCTTCTCAAAAACAAAAGGAAGAAGTCTAAGAAATCAGTAGGTATCCTGAACTCGAGAAGAAGACCTAGAGGACCAATCAAGAAAGCTATAGATCTTTCAACTCCGTCCAACATGGGGGATAGTCTTAAAGAAGACCACAGTCTGGAGATTGGTGAAGCCGAAGCTGACTGCTCTGAGGAACAATATCCTCCCACTGATGACAAGTACAAACAGTTGGAGGATCATCTCAGTGCTATGGAGATTTAACAGATACCTGGCTTGGATTTAGGAGACATGGGTTTGGTTTCTGGAGTGGTCATCCCGCCAAAGTTCAAAATCCCTACCTTTGCCCCGTACGATGGAGTCTCTTGCCCTAAGATGCACTTAAAGTCTTATGTCTGCAAGATTCAACCATACACAATTGATCCGAAGCTTTGGATCCATTTCTTTCAAGAAATCCTAGTAGGGACTCAACTCGAATGGTTCTATCAATTGGAAAGTTCTCGCATCCATACCTGGGAGGATTTAGCTGCTACTTTTTACAAACAGTATCAGTACAATGATGATCTTGCACCAACTCGTGTGCAATTGCAGAACATGACCATGGGTTCCAAGGAGATATTCAAAGGGTATGCCCAAAAATGGAGATATTTGGCTGGTAGGGTGCAGCCCCTTTAATTGACAGGGAGTTGATTGACATCTTTATGGGAACTTTGACAGGGCCTTTCTTCAAACACTTGATCGGAAGCTCCTCAGTCGGGTTCACCGAGCTGATACTGACCGGCGAAAGAGTCGAAGCTGGCATCAAAAGTGAAATGATTCAAGAAGCTACACCTTCTGATGCTCAGAAAAAGCCATATAATGGGAAGAAAGAGTCTAATGCTGTGTACAATCAAAAGAGTCGTCGTGACCAACACGTGGGGGCAGTCCTGATCTCTGGTTCTGCGTCATGCCGACAACAGCAAAGGGGAAATTAACAAAGGTCAGACGAGCCCAAAAGACAGTTCACCAACATCAACATGCCGCTGTCTCAAGCACTACAACACTTGTTGAGGATGAATCTGATTGCATTGGTAGGACCTCATCCAAACCCCAAAACTTCTTCTCCTAACTACAATCCTAATGCAACATGTGCCTATCATTCCGACAGTCCAGGGCATGACACTAACGATTGTTGGGCATTGAAGTATAAGATTCAGAATTTGATTAACGCCAAAGAGATCGAGTTTGACCCTCCGGAGAATCCAAACGTGATCACTACTCCTTTTCCAAATCATTAAGAGCTTTTGTTCATTTGAATTTTCAAGTTGTAATCTCTTTTGTTATTCAAACAATTATCTATTAATGTCAAACTTTGTTTCATTAATTCATTGCATATGTTTGTCTTGATTTGATCCATTCATTCTCATTACATTTAAAATATGCTTTTTACTCACTTTATGACATTTAACTCTTTCTAAAAGTTACAAGCCTTTAGAGGGAGGATGACGAAAACAATGCCATAATCTCATACAGTATTGCTTTTGGACAGACCTTGCTGACGATGTACAGGCATTATTTCAAATCCTAAACACTGGAGTTATAAGGAAGATAATCCTTAGTCAACATCTTCGAGCCAAAGAAGTAGAAGTTTTTTCTTTTAACACAAATTAAAACCTTTAATCAAAACCTGGGGCAGGGTAGTCTCTCAGTTAATTCAAACGCGTGTTAAGCCGCAAACTCTCATCTCGTAATACAATGAATGACATCAAGAAACATTCCTATGGAATTAAAAGGCAGTGATGGTTACCTATCACATAGGTAGTCATTATCTCTATAAAAAAATCTCACTAAGTCAAAAACCTACAAAGGAGACTTAAGAAAACTGGGGCATCCCGCCGACTGTAATCTCAAAGCAAGAACAATTAGGCAAAAGTCAGGGATAACAAGTCAAAAGAAAGAGGTCACTACAAATCCTCGACAACATGAAAAATATTGCAAGACTGCCTTCTGACAAACCTGACTTGTCTGAACCATCACTAAAATGTCTTTCCAGACTCAATTGGAGTTCAAACGCATAATTAATTGAGTTTAGGACTGAAGAACATCACGAAAAATGGGTGGGTACAAATATACTTTGAGCCTTTATCTTTTGTTTCTTAAACTATGAACCAAGCCACATTACAACCCTTCAAAAGTCCTAATTGAAGCATGGGTTACTTTGAAAGCATATTGTTACAAAAGGTATCCTGACTCCTGTAAGGCTTTACTCAAAATCCAGAGTTGAATTACAAAATTCTTTACTTGCTAAAAATGCATTTTTCAAAACTTCAAGACAAATATAAACTTTACATTACTTGAATATCACTGTTTGCATATGGCTATTTGTTTGACAGCGGAGAAATTCACACAACGAATATCCAGTGAACGAAAGCTCTCTCAGTGAACAAAATCACTTCAAGAAGGATGACACATACATTGACAAATCTCCTATCAACAAAGGGACATGACATGTCACCATCCAGTACACCTGGGGCAGTCCAGTCAGGATTCCAGGAAACCTCTCAAGAAGTGCAGAGCAACCAGGGGCACACCACTCCATCTCCGTCACTTGGGGTATTGCACGTCAATCTCAGCAAAGGGTTATGTACAATCAAACATTTTTTGGCAATGCCATAAACATTTTCTACTAGGGGCAATGAAAAATCTCCCCAAAATCCTTCTCATAGGATGACTCCCAGCAAGAGTTTAATCTCTGAAAACCTTCCCCAAGCTAAAACAACCTTAAGAGTCCTCGAAGACTTTCCCCAACGAATCTGTCACCTCTCAAGCAGACCGACAATAGGGTTTATTTCCCCCAACAAACTACAGATTCCCCAACTTGAGTTTGCCTCTCCGACTACTACAAATCAAAGGACCACAACTCCTCTTCCCCAGTAGGCTACTCTACAATCCCCGACAAGTTACTGTGAAACCTGGACCCGACCAGATATCAGTTCAACTTCGACTCCCCAGTAGAGCAACGGACAACTGAGACTCCTGAACTCTTTTCCCAAGCAGGAATAAACATTTTCCCCACTGAGCTTTCAATATTCCCCAACATAGTTCTCCTCAAACAACAAAACAGGAATCCCCGGTGGAAACATTCTAAAGCAAAGTTTGAAGACACACCAACTCTTCAACAACAGTCCAGGATTTAACGACTCCCCAGCATTTGTCAAGGATTTATTTTCCTAGACAAAAATACATTCATTAAACATTTAACATTTCATACATCCTATTTGCATACATGATAAGTGCATACGACACAATCTCATTTATTTTGAGAACATCATGACATCATGCATCACGACATTGCATACAACTGACGTTCTACCTTTTTCAGGAAAGATCAATCAACAGATGGCTACCATCAACCATTTTCAAATAAGTTCCAGATTAATACCTGTAACAAGCCAGGAAACTATTTGTGAATGATTGATTGAAGATTAATACCTGTAACAAGCCAGGAAAACTATCTACATGAAGATATTGAAGATTAACACCTGTAACAAGCCAGAAAACTATCTTTCTTTCTCAGGTCAGAGATTAATACCTGAAACCAGACATGACAACTATCTACTTGACCATCATCAGGCAACCCTACACAGGTTCCTTCTTTCCAGATGAAGTTTTACACTGACTCATCATCAGGAAACCCTACACAGGTTCTGTATTTCTAAGATGAAGTTTTACACGGACTCATCATGAAGTAACCCTACACAGGTTCCTTCTCAGGAAATTCCATATGAAGTTTTACACGGACTCATCATCAGGAAACCCTACACAGGTTCCTTCTTTCCAGATGAAGTTTTACACAGACTCATCATCAGGCAACCCTACACAGGTTCTGTCTTTCCAAGATGAAGTTTTACATGGACTCATTATGAAGTAACCCTACACAGGTTCCTTCTCAGGAAATTTCAGATGAAGTTTTACACAGACTCATCATCAAGTAACCCTACACAGGTTTCGTCTTTCCAAGATGAAGTTTTACACGGACTCATCATGAAGTAACCCTACACAGGTTCCTTCTCAGGAAATTTCAGATAAAGTTTTATACGGACTCATCATGAAGCAACCCTACACAGGTTCCGTCTTTCCAAGATGAAATTTTACACAGACTCATCATGAAGTAACCCTACACAGGTTCCTTCTCAGGAAATTTCAGATGAAGTTTTACACGAACTCATAATGAGGCAACCTGTGATCGGTGGATCTGGAACTGACTGTTTAACGCTGGTTCGCGAAATGTCGCGGTAAGCAAGAGTCGCCACCGTCTTTTATTTTCTCCAAATGGAAAGGACAAAAGCACAGAAAAATTCCTTAAAGAGATTGCTCTCGGTTCGGGAGGTAGGTTATAGAAAGGGAAGGTGTTAGCACCCTTTCTATCCATGGTTATCCATGGGCTCTTAGATACTTGCTCAATGTGTTTTCAAATTGCTTGTGTGCTTTTCAATGTGGGTTTAAAAAGTTTCTTTGAAAAATTTCAGATCGACTCGTACGTCAGAGTGTTTGAAAAGTTTGCTTTGAAAGCTTTTGAAAATGTGTCAGTGTGAAAAGTCTTTTTTGAGTTTGTTTTGAGATTAGAGCAAGTATCCTTGAGAACCTACCTACCCTAAGGAATTCGTCTGTGTAGATGTCCTTTAAAGTAGTGCCATCCCACCATTGAGAGGTAGGTAGCACCACCGTTGGAGGTGTTCGGGTCAATTCGATTTTTAGGGACATGGTGATCACCAGAGCAATGGGAAGACACCTTAGAAGCTACCCTCATGCCAGGTTCCCGGATCATGAGGACTTACTAAGACGTCCTCTACTCGACGATCACCTTTCGAAAGGCAACAGTGAGGCGTACCCTAGGGGTGGTGTGTGCGGTTCATGTGTCGTTTTCAGTTATTTATCTTGTCATGTTTGTCGTGTTCTACGCATTGATTTTATTTTAAGTCCATACAGTCTTTCATGCTTTTTTAACAGTTATAAGGTTGCGGGAAAGTAAATCTACGATTATTACAAATGGCGCGGGTCCACATCGCCAAAATTAAACCGGACCCGATTTAGCGGAAAGTAAAAGAGCAATAAAAAGTGCAAGGAATTTAAAGTTACATGGCTTCGGGGCAATTACAAAATTAAAATTAAATGACATAAGATAAATGCGCAAAAATAATTGAACGAACTAGGGCGTTGGACCCCTTTTACAACAATAATTAAATTAATGAATTAAAATTAAGAATTAAATGAAAATGTTTTTTAGACTTTTATGTTTTTTTATTTATTAAAAGAAAAAAGGAATTAATTAAATTAATAGACAAACCCTAATTCTATTGTTTTTAATTATTATGAAAGATTAAAAATTTTACCTAATTTAAATCTAAATTATACATATGCATTTAATTATAAAAATAAATAAGCAATGATATTATAGTAAAAAGGAGAAAAATTAAAAAAGGGATTCATTAAACCTAATTTCTACATTTTGAATTTTTATTAAAAAAGAAAGGAATTAAAGTTGAAAACCTAATTAACTAAATAATTTACATATTAATTTGTTTATGAAAATAATAATAATAAAAAAATTATATTTTGAGGTCTTTTCTGTATTTTTGAGGTTTTTATATTTTTTTGTCAAAAATAATTAGTTAATTTAAGATAATAAAACAAATGAGCAAATAATTGAAAATAAAATAAAACATAAAAGAAAATTAGAAACTAATGCAAACCAGGGGGGTTTCAGGCCCCAATTTGGAGGTGCAAGCCTAACATTCTGGGCCCAACAAGCTTGAATCTTTTTGACTTTTAGTATCACGTGGGACACGTTGACTAGCCTCCAGGGCATGCCCTCAATCTGAGCCCTTGATGAGATCTTCTTGGACGCGTGGATGGTTATTTTTGGATGGACTATGGTAGTCCTCAGAATCATGCCTGCATGGGAACGAGTATTGAAAAATAATAGTGAACGTTTGCCAGACCTGGGAATCGAACCCAGGTCTCACGCCTTGCCAATGCCTTCCACCTGCCACTGAACCATGCAATTCACTTTTATTATATATTAATGAATGAATAATGTAAAGAGAATCTGGTTAGTGGCCACTAGGCACAAAAAAACGCGCGCTGGTTCAAATGAACCAACCAGTGATTGCCAGATCATCGTCTTCCTCACGCTTCTTTCTGCCTGAAAAATATCAAACATTTAACGGGGGTTTTGAACCCCCCCAATATATGCATGTTTTCAAAATAGCGATTAGGCTATATGCGAACATAAAAATGGCGCGACTAGTGGAATCGGATCGTCCAAAGGTCCTGAGTTTGTTAGGCTTGGTCTTATTGTCTAATTTTGCCGTATGAGAGAAACCCTCTTTTGAAATTCCTGAAACCCTAAAGCTCGTTCATGGTAATATCGCGTATGTTGCTCAAAAACGAAATTCATTAGCATGGTTAGCATCAGAACAAAACAATAATCATGAATCCACAAACAAAAATCAAAGAAAATGCTTAAATTATGGTATGCGTTTAAGAATTTTTCTTTACACAGTCACGAGTCTTGATACCGTTTCTTGAGGTCTGGCTTGATTCTAATGGTTGGAACGTGTCCAGTAATTGCCACTGAAGCTTTTTGGATAGGTTTGGAAGCTTGAATCGGTTCCTAAGGCACTTTTCAGTTCTTGAGTTTTTATGAAAAAATTCAATATGCAATGGCTTGTTTCTTGCGCAGCTTCAGTCCTTCAGCATTAGGTTTACCTTCTAGTACTTGTAAGGAATGATTTAGGTTAAGAAAGTTGCATAAAATCCATGGCCATAATGATTTTGAAGATTTGATTTCATAAGATCTTTTACAATCTTTTTTCCATGGCTTTTGATGTCAATTAGTTCCAATCAACCCTAAACCTGCCTAATTGGGATATGCACGAAATCTTAAGCCTAGAATATGCACAAAAAGATTTTTTTGGGTTAGTTTGATATTTTTCATATATTAAAATCATTTAAATGAATATAAATTAATATTAATTCAAATAAATAATTTAAAAAATATGAGAATACTTCCCTTTGGGCCTAGTGGTCGTGCATAGGCTTGGCATGAAGAAATTTGGAAGAAAATTGGGCCCATTTGCATTTTTAGGCCTTTTGCATCAATGTTGACTTTCAAAAATTTCCAAAAATTTCCCAACTTCCACAAGGCATAACTTGGTCAATTTTTAAGCTTTTCACATGTTCTTGGACATTTTGGAAAGGTCTTTGAGTCCTCTAACCAATGCCTTTGGTCCCATGTCATTTTGATTTACCAATCTCAAGTTATGGCCTTTGACTTAAAGTCCCTTTTTGTTGACTTTTGAAAATGACCTATAATGTTGAAATTGATAACTTTTTGTGAGAGCATTTCTTGGACTTGGAACATGAAGATGAATTGTAGGAAATGTCTTTCTCTTCAAAATGAGCTTTGGATGGGATTTTTCTGATAATCCATGTGAAAGTTATGCCCTGGTCAATTTCTGTTGACTTTTTCAGCTGTCCAAATATAGCAACTTTTGCATCTTTGATGATTTCTGAGCCAAATTTTGAGAATCATGATCAAGCATTGATCAAATGATGTTTGTGGCTTCAAAATGATGTGTTGACCAAAAATTTGAACTTTTGACTGTCAAATGACCATTTTGCCCCTACAGTTGACTGTAGTGCAATCTAGGGTTTTGACTGTGCCATTTTGAGCTGAATGCCTTGAAACTTGACATGGGGATACTTGATCATCTTTGTGAGCATATAAGACTTGATTGGGCCTTTGAAATCTTCATTTGCTTGACCAGAACTCAAACCCTAATTTTGACTGTATAGGAGACAGTTGAGCTGCACAACCCTTGGGGAATTTTGTGACCTTGATTTTGCCAATTCTTGATGAATATGGGAGGGCAAATTTTGGGGTACAACAGTTGCCCCTGTTCAATCTTCTTAGACCTGAGGATGCGGATTGGCGGACGTGCCTTTCGTAATCCGAGGGTAGAAGATGATTGAACACTAAAGTGCCCAGAAATTTGCGCTCACATAGTGACAGTGATGGGGAATGGGCTTATAGATGCCATTTAGAGATTGCTGAGTAGGGTGATGGGCTTACAGATGCCATCTGGATGCTGACTGCGTAAGAGATTCCTTCGCTAGAACCTGCATACCTGCAAAAGAGAAAATGAATACCTGACACGTTGCAGGAGTTGATTTTAGGTGCTTGGTATAGATATGTCCTGACTGGTTACAGGAGCTGGATCTGGAGCTTCAAACGTTGATGAATGAACCAGGGATGGTTACTGCCTTAGCCTGAATGATAAGTGAACCTGAATGATCTCAACAACGCTCGTTGAGAAAATCTTGGTGAAAATTACCATCTTCGTAGTGTCAGGAAGAGAGCCAAAGGACGTTACAATCTCAAAGGGAGTTACCTCACTCACGTTGGAGAGGGAACTATAGGAAATTATAATCTCAAAGGGAGTCACCTCACTCACGTTGGAGAGGGAACTATCTGAAGAAGGAATTACCACCTCACACGCCGTTGGAGAGGGGACCATAAAAGACTATCACCTCACGCTCATCGTCGGAGAGGAAAACATCTTGAAAAAGGAATTACCACCTCACGCTCATCGTCGGAGAGGGGACCACAAAAGACTATCACCTCACGCTCACCGTCGGAGAGGAAAACATCTCGAAAAAGGAATTACCACCTCACGCTCATCGTCGGAGAGGGGACCACAAAAGACTATCACCTCACGCTCACCGTCGGAGAGGAAAACATCTCGAAAAAGGAATTACCACCTCACGCTCATCGTCGGAGAGGGGACCACAAAAGAAACTTTAACTTCAACAACGCTTGTTGAGGAAAAATCTTGATGACCTCAACAACGCTCGTTAAGGAAGTCTTGGGTGACTTTATCTTCAACAACGCTCGTTGAGAAAAATCTTGGTAACCTCAACAACGCTCGTTAAGGAAATCTTGGGTGATTTTATCTTCAACAACGCTCGTTGAGAAAAATCTTGGGTGTCTTCTACCGGGATAAGAACCAGGGAGATCTTAGGGGTGATTGGACTGGACCGGTCTAGGTCTTGAAATGTGATTGAGAATTTAAACTGCATCTTTCCTGAAAGGTAAAAGTCAGTCATATGCAATGCATGATATGCAATGACGTTCTTGATGTAAATGAGACTTGTATGATATGATGTGTCTATGCATGCTATAATGATGTATGTGACGTTTTATGAATGTATGTTTTTGTCTAAGAAAGTAAATCCTTGACAGGCGCTAGGAAGTCGTATCCTGGGCTGATGTTGAGGTATTGATTTCCCTTCCGCTGGGGATGGTAGTTGCAAGAATACTGGTAGGAGGAGATAACTCTGTTGAGGAATAAACTTGGCAAATGGAAGATTCGGCGGGGAGAAAAGATACTCTGACGACCATGCTAGGAAGTGCTACTCTGTGGGGATAGCGATGCTTTGCTGAGTTGATGAAGATAACTCCGCTGGGGATACCGTTGATGAGTTATGCTTGGATATATCCTTGTTGTGCTGGAAGTGTTGATAGACTTCGCTGGGGGTAGGAAGATACTTTGCCGAGGACGCTCTTTCCGTGTCTTTTGGCTGAGGATAACCCAGTTATATCCTGTTACGGAAATAACTCTTTAAATTAAGCCGGGACGACGCGTTCGTGCTCTGCGAGGGGGTAAGCTTCCAGAATTTTACTGGGGATAAGCTTACTGCTTGGGGATATGAATTCCAATTTTCCTGGGGAACTAGATTGGACTTTCCTGGGGAAGTTTGATATGTTGGGGAAGTGGCTCTGCTGAATGCCTGGTATACTGCCGGGGAACAATCTTTAGGTCAAGACTGCCGGGGATGCTTGTTAAGAATGCGTGCTGCTGGGGAGATATTGAGAACTACAGGAAGATACTCAATTTCCTTTGATATTTGATGATTTTGCTTGGAGGAGAATGTATTGTTTCGTTGAACCACTCTCTGGGAATTAAGATACACTTGGCCGTGTTCTGTAGCTGAACCTACCCTGGTACCTTGGAGGATAGAACAATTAGACTGCTTAGACAACTCTCTTATTGCCCCTGTTTCTAGTGTCACCTGCAATGAATTCCTTCGTTTCGTATGCAAATATTTATGAATTAGCAAATTATTGTCAATGCATACATCACAAATTGAACCTTGGACGTTCTTCGCAACACAAAACAGAAAAAAGAAAAACACTTGGGCACGTTTAACTGAAAATATATTTTTATTGATTTTTGAATGGCCTGAAAATAGGCGTTTTGTGTACAAGAGGCTGACGCCCTAGTAAGAGGTACGTCGCCGATCAAAAGAGTCTATACAAGTTTTGTACAAAAGAAAAATAAAACAGCTGTGTGAACGATGAATGATCCACTGGGTTTCAACTCTGCTATTGTCTTCATAACTCCGAGCGTCTCATCACTTGATGACCTTGGTTGAAGATGAAGCTGACTGATCGATGCCGTTTGAGCTTGATGCTGATACCGGATTCTGGATGCAAAGTGATCAATGAGACATAGTTTTACGCTTTATCCCTAATTTTTGCCTGGACCGCCCTTTCGGGTTTTCAGTCCACCGGGATACCCATTTTTGCCCAAGCCGCCTTTTCAGGTTTTCGACTTGCCGGGTGTACAAATTTTTTCATTTTCATCCCTACATTTTGCCCGAACCCTTTTGGTTCGACGGGAAGCCCTAATTTTTGCCTAGGCATGTCAGCCTAGCGGGTCTTTTTTCATGCGTAGTATTTTTTAACTATGTCTGCATTGGCGGGGTGAGGAAGGTCGTCACCATCCATGTTGGTTAATATCATTGCCCCTCCTGAGAACACATGCTTAACCACAAATGGCCCTTCATACGTAGGGGTCCATTTGCCCCTTGGATCACTCTGAGGTAAGATGATTCTCTTGATAACCAGATCCCCGACTTGGTATTCCTGTGGCCTGACCTTTTTGTTAAATGCCCTGATCATCCGTTTCTGATACGTCTGACCATGACAGATAGCAGCAAGTCTCTTTTCGTCAATGAGATTGAGTTGGTCAAGTCGTGTCTGGATCCAATCATCTTCGTTCAGATTTGCATCCTTCATTATCCGGAGAGAGGGAATTTGCACTTCGATCGGCAAGACTGCCTCCATACCATAAACCAGAGAGAAAGGAGTTGCCCCGGTTGACGTCCTAGCTGAGGTACGGTACCCATGCAGAGCGAACGGTAACATCTCGTGCCAATCTTTGTACGTTACTGTCATCTTTTGCACGATCTTCTTGATGTTCTTATTTGCTGCCTCTACAGCCCCATTCATCTTCGGTCTGTAAGGAGAAGAATTGTGGTGCTGTATCTTGAACTGTTCGCAGAGCTCAGCAATCATCTTATTGTTCAGATTGGTACCGTTGTCTGTAATAATCCGCTCAGGGACGCCGTATCGACAGATCAGATTGTGCCGAATGAACCGTGCCACAACAGTCTTGGTTACCGTGGCATAGGATGCTGCTTCAACCCACTTTGTAAAATAATCAATCGCCACTAGGATGAAGCGATGTCCGTTGGATGCTGTAGGTTTTATCTCGCCGATCATGTCTATGCCCCACATTGCAAACGGCCAAGACGCAGTCAGAACATTCAGGGGAACCGGAGGAACATGCACCTTGTCTGCATAGATCTGGCACTTGTGGCATGTCCTGGAGTGTTGGTAGCAATCAGCTTCCATGGTGGACCAGTAATATCCTGCCCGTAGGATCTTTTTAGCCATGGTATGCCCACTGGAATGCGTACCAAAGGTCCCTTCGTGTAGCTCTTCCATGATTCTTTCCGCTTCAGTCTTGTCCACACAACGCAGTAAGGTTGAATCATGGTTTCTCTTGTACAAGATGCCGTTGCTTAGGAAGAACTTGGATGCGAACCGTCTCAGGAATTTCTTATCATTGATAGAGGCACCTTCAGGGTATTCCTGAGCTTCCAGATATCTCTTCACTTCGTGGTACCAAGGCTTCTCAGTTACCAATTCAGCTTCGAGATCACAACAGTATGCCGGTTCGTCCAGTTTCCAGATGGTGATCTGGGGAGCTTCGTTATCCCATTTGACCTTGAACATTGAAGACATTGTAGCTAACGCGTCCGCTAACTGATTCTCTTCTCTTGGAAAATGCTCAAAGGTTATCTCTGTGAAGTGGGGAATCATGGTCAACACACATTCTCTGTAAGGAATCAAGTTTGGATGTTTCGTATCCCACTCTCCGTTGATCTGATTGATCACAAGAGCGGAATCTCCGAAGACACTGAGGAACTTGATCCGTAAGTCGATCGCAGCTTGAAGACCCATGATACACGCCTCATACTCCGCCATGTTGTTGGTACAGTTGAAACACAGCCGGGCAGTGAGTGGAGTGTGAGTACCTTGTGGAGATATGATTATGGCACCGATACCATTTCCCAAAGCATTGGAAGCTCCGTCAAAGTGCATAGACCATCGGGATCCTGGCTCAGGTCCTTCATCCGGTCCAGGTACTTCGCAGTCAGTTACTATCATGATGCTTTCGTCCGGAAACTCGAAGTTCATTGATTGGTAGTCATCTACAGCTTGATGAGCTAAGTGATCTGCCAATACACTCCCTTTGATGGCTTTCTGGGTGGTGTACTGAATGTCGTATTCCGTCAAGATCATCTGCCATCTTGCAATTCTCCCAGACAGAGCAGGCTTTTCGAATATATACTTTATCGGATCCATCTTTGAGATCAACAAGGTAGTGTGAGTCAGCATATACTGTCTCAGCCGGCGAGCCGCCCATACCAAAGCGCAGCAAGTTTTCTCAAGCAGTGAGTATCGGGTCTCACAGTCGGTAAACTTTTTGCTAAGGTAATAAATGGCATGCTCTTTTCGGCCAGACTCATCATGCTGCCCCAGCACACACCCCATTGAGTTGTCTAGCACTGTCAGATATAGGATCAGAGGTCTCCCTTCAACCGGTGGCATGAGGATGGGTGGTTCTTGGAGATACTCTTTGATTTTGTCGAAAGCAGCCTGACATTCATCGTTCCAACGTACTACCTGATCTTTCTTCAGTAGCTTGAAGATTGGCTCACAGGTAGCAGTCAGATGAGAGATGAATCGAGCGATGTAATTCAGGCGTCCTAAAAAGCCTCTGACTTCCTTCTCTGTCTTAGGAACTGGCATCTCTTGAATAGCTTTGACCTTAGCAGGGTCCACTTGAATACCCTTATCACCGACCACGAAGCCTAGCAACTTCCCAGATCTTACCCCGAAGGTGCACTTGTTCGGGTTCAATCTCAGCTTATACAATTTCAACCGGTCAAACAACTTCTGCAGGTGATCTAGATGCTCTTCCTCAGTCTGGGACCTAGCGATCATGTCGTCCACATACACTTCGATCTCATGGTGGATCATATCATGAAATAAGGCAACCATGGCACGCTGGTAGGTTGCCCCAGCATTCTTTAATCCGAACGGCATGACCTTGTAACAGAAGGTGCCCCACTGAGTAACAAATGTAGTCTTCTCCATGTCTTCAGGTGCCATCTTTATCTGATTGTAGCCTGAAAAGCCATCCATGAAAGAGAACACTTTGTGTTGAGCTGTATTATCAACAAGGACATCAATATGAGGTAAGGGGAAGTCATCCTTGGGGCTGGCCCTGTTCAGATCCCTGTAATCAACACACATTCTGACCTTGCCGTCCTTTTTAGGTACCGGCACCACGTTAGCAACCCACTGAGGGTAAGAAGTCACTGCAAGGAACCCGGCATCAAACTGTTTCATCACCTCGGCCTTAATCTTTTCTGACATCTCTGGACGCATCCGACGAACCTTTTGTTTAACTGGAGGGCAGTCTTCTCTAGTCGGCAAATGATGGACAACAATATCGGTATCCAACCCTGGCATGTCTTCGTAGGACCAGGCAAAGATCTCCATATAGTCATGCAGCATCTTGGTTAACCGTTGCTTCACGCTGAGCTCTAGGTTAGCACCAATCTTTACCTCTTTCCTGTCTGCCTCAGTACCTAGGTTTATAGTTTCCACTGGCTCTTCATGGGGTTGAATCGCCCTCTCTTCCTGAAGCAACAGTCTCGCAAGCTCGCCAGGCACTTCGCAATCATCTTCACCTTCGTCTTCGGCTAAGTTGATCGGATTTTCGAAGTCATAATTGGCATTAGCAGAGCTGTTATCAGTGAGATCCAGAGTGGATTGGAACCTGTATGAGTGAGTGTGTGTGTAAATACAGCTGTTTTTGAAAATTATGTAAAGGAAATGAAAGATAAAAAAGGAACACAATATTTGCGATGCGAAAATAGTCCAAGATTTTCATTCATGATGTATAAAATGACAGTTTATATGCCCTCACAAATAGAACCACGGTGCCTCGGGTAAGACACCGGGCCATAGAGTTTATCATTGTCTATTACAAAATAACAAAACATGGGAATTCATTACTGTGTCACAAAGGTAACAGGGGTGTGATCCTTTGCACTCCAATTGTTCAATCCTTCTTCGGCCGTCGGATAAATCCAGCTGTTGAATTCGGCTTCATCTACTTCAAAGTCTTCCCCGACAGCATTCACTTCTGAACCCTTGATAAATACCGGAGGCCTTCCGATCTTCTCTTTCCTCATAGCTCTCTGCCCTTCTGAGGTGAAACCCAGCCCAAGTTTATCAATCTTCTGGGTGAAGTCTGGCAGTCTGCCCCAGTTGGTATCTTCACCCTTTTGCACTACAGCCCTGGCATCCTTTAGGGAAGCCATCTTCAGAGGACCACCTGCTTCTGCTGTTTCTGCTGCGATTGGAAACACCTCCTCGAAATGCTGAAAGGGGGTCTCAATGAACTCCCCATCCATCTCAATGTATCTGAACGAGTTTAGGTGGCTCACCATGTATTCTTCCTCACCTTGCACGGTGACAATCTTCCCTCTGACGGGGTACTTCAGTTTTTGATGCAAGGTGGAGGTCACTGCCCCAGCCTTATGTATCCAGGGTCGACCCAGCAGACAAGAGTAGGACGGACGAATATCCATCACATAAAAAGTGGAATCGAACACCTGAGAACCCACACGAATTGGAATGTCCACCTCCCCATGGACCATCCTCTTTGAACCATCAAAGGCCCTGACAATGATGTTACTGGGCTTCAAATCCAGGCCTTCACAATCTAGACGATCCAGAGCCTTCTTGGGTAGCACATTCAAAGATGACCCAGTATCAACCAACACATGTGCCAAGGTGGTGCCCTTGCATTCGATTGAGACATGCAGAGCATCATTATGATCTTTCCCTTTCATGGTCAAATCAGCGTCTGAAAAACCCAAGCCGTTGTCCGCCGTCAGACTTGCCACGCAATCAGTGAATTGGACTGCAGAAGTTTCATGTGGCACATGAGCCTTTTTAAGGAACGAGATGAGGGCCTTTGCATGGGCCTCAGAGCACAGCAGTAAAGAGAGCATGGAGATTTTGGAGGGCGTATGCCCCAGCTGTTCCACGACATTAAAATCGCTTTTCTTTATAATCTTCAAAATCTCCTCCATTTCTTGTGGGGAGGCCTCAGCAGCTATGGGTATGGGTACCTCCATCTGGGCAGGCTCAGTTTCAATTCCCTTGCCCCGAGCATTGGATGACTCGGCAGCAGGAGAAACAATAGGATCAGCAGCAGGAATAACAACTTGATCAGCAACGGGAGTAGGTGTACTTGCAGGAATTATCAGGAGTGGTCTTCTAGCAGCAGGTGGCGCAATGTCAGGCGAGAAGAGCCTGCCACTGCGGGTAACTTTGGCCGGGCCAGTGATGTCACAGATGCTGGCGCCAGCGTTGAGCTCTTGTTTTACTCCATTTATATATACATCTGCCCCATAGTGCCAAGGGACAGCTTTGTTGGATACATAGGGCAGGGGCCCAGGAACAGTGATAGTGACAGGTGCAACGGTCAGAATTTGGACAGGCTTCTTCTGGAGAGCCGGGATCGGATTGTTGAAGATAGTCACCACAGAGACTTCTTCCATTGGAACCACACGAACAGCAGACTTCTTGAATAATATCTCCTTGCTGTCCATTAAGCTTTGGATGCCTAACTTGAGCAAGGGACAACCGGATGGGGACACGATGCAGAACAGGCAACCCTCACTACAACCCGGAAATAAACCGGCCTGCAGTAGGTTCTTCTTAATGATCTTCAAAGGAGTGGCTAGATCACCCACAGAAACAGCATAAACATCTTCATCAATAGCATTTACCCCGTGCTGAGGCATAGGGGCAGTAACTACATTCGGCTTTGCAGGCGCCTCGAATTGTATCTCTTTAGCATCGATAAGGTCTTGCACCTTATTTTTTAACGCCCAACAGTCATCAGTGGCATGCCCCGGGCTGTCTGAATGGTAAGCACAACGGGCATTCGGGTTGTACTTCGGAGAGGTAGTGTTAGGGAACTTTGGCGCTTCTTTGACAGTTACCAAATTGGTGGATAGTAACTGTGGCAGGATTTGCGACAGGGTCATGCTTAACCGAGTGAACTCTCTCCGGGGTCTATCAGCCCTTTGGGGATTATTTGGCCGGGGAGCGGCAGCAGGCGTAGCAATCATGACCGCACTGACAGATTGGCGGCGATCAGGTCTTTCTGATTTTCTGGAGCCATACACAGCACTAGACTCCTTTTTAAATGGTTTCTTGTCCGACCCAGATGAGGATGCAGCCTTTGCAATCTTTCCAGACTTCAACCCAGCTTCAATTCTCTCTCCAGTTAAGATCAAATCAGTGAAACCAGCAGAAGAATTCCCAATGAGATGATTAAAGAACGGCCCAGACAGGGTCCCCAAGAACATATCCACTAACTCTCGATCAGTCAAAGGTGGCTGCACCCTGCCAGCCAGATCTCTCCACTTCTGCGCGTACTCTTTAAAACCTTCGCTTACGCCCAACGACATACCCTGGAGTTGGGTACGCGTGGGGGCAAGGTCGGCATTATACTGATACTGCTTGTAGAAAGCAGTAGCCAGCTCCTCCCAGTTACGAATTTTGGTCCCATCCAGCTGATAGAACCATTCGAGGTGAGTCCCTGAAAGACTCTCCTGGAAGAAGTGGATCCATAGATTCTTGTCCGCAGAGTACGGCTGAATCTTTCGCACGTAAGACCTCAAATGCAGCTTGGGACAGGATGCCCCGTCATACTTGGAAAAGGTTGGAGCTTTGAACTTGTGCGGGATAATTATACCAGTCGACAAACCCAGATCTCCGAAGTCCAGCCCAGGTGTCTGCTGCACCTCCATAGCTTTCAGCCTGTCCTCCAGTTGTTTATACTTGTTGTCTTCAGGAGGGTACTGCTCTTCATCAAAATCTGTCTCGTTGTCGGAGACCACCGGACTAGGAACCCTTGCTTCTGCCTGAGAAGGACTTTTGCCAATAGAAGAAACAACCTCTTCTTGGTGCAGAGTATTACCCAACCTTCGGCCCGAGTTGAATAGAACAGTTCTTCTTTTCTTCTTCTTCTCCTTCTTCAGGAGCATGGCCTTCAGCTCTTCTTGGCCTTTAGCTAGACCCATGATCATTTCTTGAAACTGCGCATTCTGCGCCTGGAGAGCCTTGATTGAAGTCTCAGTTGATTCAGATCCGGAATTCATGATGCTGAAATAAACAGCGAAGAACTGTAAGCAACCTGAAAAAAGGGAAAAACCTGCTATGCACATGATGTATGAAATGCGTATGCAATGCATTCAAGGGTTCGAAAATTCAAATTCATTGTAGACAAGAAAAGAACACACGTTATCATTAAAGAAATCATTGTTTAATACATCAAGGCCTCGTGGGCAAAAAGGAAATACAAAAGTCAAGTCAATCCCAAAATACACTGCGCATCCTCTTCGGAGCTATGTAGGTGTTGAGGTTCCTCTCCTCGTGCAGCAGACGGGTGAGCTCCAAGATTTTCTTTTCACTGGCATGCAGATTAGTCTCCAAAGAATTCCTTTCCTCCTTAAGCTGAATCCAGCTCTTCTGCATCTCTTCCCAGGATGTGGGCATATCAGGGTGCTGAATAACATGAGACACTTCCCCTTCCAAGACAGGCTCTTTGATTACTGGAAGCATGTGAGGATAAGGCATTACTAACTTCTGAGAACGGGCGCGTACCCATTTGAGATAGGGCTCCAAAGGGATGGAGTTCCTGTGCCCCAGTGTCTTGCTGTTTATCCTACTGGGCATCCTCCAGGCTCTGATAAATTTCTGACGAAGTCCTTGAGTATCACTGTCGAAGTCAAAAACTATGTCGGGAATTAACATGTCATGAGGACCATCCCTCCGAGCATAACCAAACTGTCTCCAAGCCAGGCATGGGCTATAAGTAATACCTCCTCTGATTCCAAGTAAAGGAACATTAGGGTACTCCCCACAACGATCAATGATAGTGACATCTCCTCTGGATCTAGGGCACCAATGTATATCTGCATGTGTAAGAGTCATCAACCGTTGTGACCATCTCAAACCCCGCTCATTCTTCAGGACTGGTTGGGGAAGGTGCGAAATAAACCACCTTCCCAGGAGAGGAGTGCAACACATAAGGACACCTCTTTTTCTCATGGTTCGAGTGTAACATGAGTGAAGGATGTCCCCCAGCAGTGTAGGTATGGGATTTCTGGACATAAAGATCTGGACGGCACTGATATCGATAAGCTGATCTGGATTAGGGAATAGTACCAAACCATAAACAAGGAGGGCTACCACTTCTTCAAAAGCTTGCAAATCAAGAGAGTTCCAACATTCAAGGGCTTTCTCAAACAGAAACTTGGCTAAGAACCCTTTGACGCCACTTCTAACTTCCCAATGTCCCTTGAGGTCAGATGACTGTAGGTGCAAGGCTTTAGCAATCTCTTCCAGCTTAGGTTCCCTTTCCGTGCCGTTGAAAGGCAGCTGATCAAGGATAGGGATCTTCAGGAGCCGGGAGAACTCCTCCAGTGTAGGTACCAACTGATAGTCCAAGAAGGTAAAGCAGTGATGCAGAGGGTCAAAGAACTGGAACAAGACCTTTATCATATCTTCCTCAATGTTGGTGTTGACCAAGCTGATGAGGCTTCCATGTCTGTCACTGAATGAAGAGTTCTCGGGAATCCTGGATATAAGCTCCTTAAGCTGAGGAGGGATCCTTACAAGATTGACCTGAATTGTCTTTCTACGAGCAGTTTCCATGTCCTACAAAACAAGAACAAAGATGAAAATTCGAACCCCTGAAATGGTTAGTCAATGCATATGATGCTGGATGATGTCATGATGCTATGATTAAACACACCACAGATATTTACAAAGACAAACATGTAGGGCAAACAAGGCACACAAGACAAGCCCTTAAGGTTTAAGGCCAGCATGGGGTCTGGGTAATACCCTCTTGAGTTGGTGGGTTCATACCTGTCCTAATCAAAGTAACCGGGTTCTAAGGTTCCCAATATCACGGGGTTGCTTTCATTGTTCATCGTTTCGATTTAGCCACTGAACTGGCGACCGAAATATTCCAGGAAAGCAACCCTCAATTGAGCGTAGTATCGAGTATCCACCAACCTCGGACTGCACCAAAGTCAGTGATCTCACTACCCTAAAGAGGCCAAGATAGTTCAATTAAGGTTCCTAAGGTCTGTTGATGCTTCACGACACCACGCGGAGGCCCCGTACTCTCCTTGACTGAACTCAAGGGTTACCGGTACACACCAAAGTGCCACATCAACGTAGCAGACTGTTTCAACCGTGTCGGTATACCCCGCACAGTTCCCTCACAGCCTTGTTGCTACTTTCTAAGAAAGGTATCCCCCAGATCCGGGTGTAGGACCTATAGAACTCCCAAGCAACCCACAATAATAAAGCAAGCAAAGAAGACAATTGAAAACATAGTTATGACCTAGCCCTAAGGTACACCTCACTTTAAGTTAAGTCCCCAGCAGAGTCGCCAGTTCTGTGATCGGTGGATCTGGAACTGACTGTTTAACGCTGGTTCGCGAAATGTCGCGGTAAGCAAGAGTCGCCACCGTCTTTTATTTTCTCCAAATGGAAAGGACAAAAGCACAGAAAAATTCCTTAAAGAGATTGCTCTCGGTTCGGGAGGTAGGTTATAGAAAGGGAAGGTGTTAGCACCCTTTCTATCCATGGTTATCCATGGGCTCTTAGATACTTGCTCAATGTGTTTTCAAATTGCTTGTGTGCTTTTCAATGTGGGTTTAAAAAGTTTCTTTGAAAAATTTCAGATCGACTCGTACGTCAGAGTGTTTGAAAAGTTTGCTTTGAAAGCTTTTGAAAATGTGTCAGTGTGAAAAGTCTTTTTTGAGTTTGTTTTGAGATTAGAGCAAGTATCCTTGAGAACCTACCTACCCTAAGGAATTCGTCTGTGTAGATGTCCTTTAAAGTAGTGCCATCCCACCATTGAGAGGTAGGTAGCACCACCGTTGGAGGTGTTCGGGTCAATTCGATTTTTAGGGACATGGTGATCACCAGAGCAATGGGAAGACACCTTAGAAGCTACCCTCATGCCAGGTTCCCGGATCATGAGGACTTACTAAGACGTCCTCTACTCGACGATCACCTTTCGAAAGGCAACAGTGAGGCGTACCCTAGGGGTGGTGTGTGCGGTTCATGTGTCGTTTTCAGTTATTTATCTTGTCATGTTTGTCGTGTTCTACGCATTGATTTTATTTTAAGTCCATACAGTCTTTCATGCTTTTTTAACAGTTATAAGGTTGCGGGAAAGTAAATCTACGATTATTACAAATGGCGCGGGTCCACATCGCCAAAATTAAACCGGACCCGATTTAGCGGAAAGTAAAAGAGCAATAAAAAGTGCAAGGAATTTAAAGTTACATGGCTTCGGGGCAATTACAAAATTAAAATTAAATGACATAAGATAAATGCGCAAAAATAATTGAACGAACTAGGGCGTTGGACCCCTTTTACAACAATAATTAAATTAATGAATTAAAATTAAGAATTAAATGAAAATGTTTTTTAGACTTTTATGTTTTTTTATTTATTAAAAGAAAAAAGGAATTAATTAAATTAATAGACAAACCCTAATTCTATTGTTTTTAATTATTATGAAAGATTAAAAATTTTACCTAATTTAAATCTAAATTATACATATGCATTTAATTATAAAAATAAATAAGCAATGATATTATAGTAAAAAGGAGAAAAATTAAAAAAGGGATTCATTAAACCTAATTTCTACATTTTGAATTTTTATTAAAAAAGAAAGGAATTAAAGTTGAAAACCTAATTAACTAAATAATTTACATATTAATTTGTTTATGAAAATAATAATAATAAAAAAATTATATTTTGAGGTCTTTTCTGTATTTTTGAGGTTTTTATATTTTTTTGTCAAAAATAATTAGTTAATTTAAGATAATAAAACAAATGAGCAAATAATTGAAAATAAAATAAAACATAAAAGAAAATTAGAAACTAATGCAAACCAGGGGGGTTTCAGGCCCCAATTTGGAGGTGCAAGCCTAACATTCTGGGCCCAACAAGCTTGAATCTTTTTGACTTTTAGTATCACGTGGGACACGTTGACTAGCCTCCAGGGCATGCCCTCAATCTGAGCCCTTGATGAGATCTTCTTGGACGCGTGGATGGTTATTTTTGGATGGACTATGGTAGTCCTCAGAATCATGCCTGCATGGGAACGAGTATTGAAAAATAATAGTGAACGTTTGCCAGACCTGGGAATCGAACCCAGGTCTCACGCCTTGCCAATGCCTTCCACCTGCCACTGAACCATGCAATTCACTTTTATTATATATTAATGAATGAATAATGTAAAGAGAATCTGGTTAGTGGCCACTAGGCACAAAAAAACGCGCGCTGGTTCAAATGAACCAACCAGTGATTGCCAGATCATCGTCTTCCTCACGCTTCTTTCTGCCTGAAAAATATCAAACATTTAACGGGGGTTTTGAACCCCCCCAATATATGCATGTTTTCAAAATAGCGATTAGGCTATATGCGAACATAAAAATGGCGCGACTAGTGGAATCGGATCGTCCAAAGGTCCTGAGTTTGTTAGGCTTGGTCTTATTGTCTAATTTTGCCGTATGAGAGAAACCCTCTTTTGAAATTCCTGAAACCCTAAAGCTCGTTCATGGTAATATCGCGTATGTTGCTCAAAAACGAAATTCATTAGCATGGTTAGCATCAGAACAAAACAATAATCATGAATCCACAAACAAAAATCAAAGAAAATGCTTAAATTATGGTATGCGTTTAAGAATTTTTCTTTACACAGTCACGAGTCTTGATACCGTTTCTTGAGGTCTGGCTTGATTCTAATGGTTGGAACGTGTCCAGTAATTGCCACTGAAGCTTTTTGGATAGGTTTGGAAGCTTGAATCGGTTCCTAAGGCACTTTTCAGTTCTTGAGTTTTTATGAAAAAATTCAATATGCAATGGCTTGTTTCTTGCGCAGCTTCAGTCCTTCAGCATTAGGTTTACCTTCTAGTACTTGTAAGGAATGATTTAGGTTAAGAAAGTTGCATAAAATCCATGGCCATAATGATTTTGAAGATTTGATTTCATAAGATCTTTTACAATCTTTTTTCCATGGCTTTTGATGTCAATTAGTTCCAATCAACCCTAAACCTGCCTAATTGGGATATGCACGAAATCTTAAGCCTAGAATATGCACAAAAAGATTTTTTTGGGTTAGTTTGATATTTTTCATATATTAAAATCATTTAAATGAATATAAATTAATATTAATTCAAATAAATAATTTAAAAAATATGAGAATACTTCCCTTTGGGCCTAGTGGTCGTGCATAGGCTTGGCATGAAGAAATTTGGAAGAAAATTGGGCCCATTTGCATTTTTAGGCCTTTTGCATCAATGTTGACTTTCAAAAATTTCCAAAAATTTCCCAACTTCCACAAGGCATAACTTGGTCAATTTTTAAGCTTTTCACATGTTCTTGGACATTTTGGAAAGGTCTTTGAGTCCTCTAACCAATGCCTTTGGTCCCATGTCATTTTGATTTACCAATCTCAAGTTATGGCCTTTGACTTAAAGTCCCTTTTTGTTGACTTTTGAAAATGACCTATAATGTTGAAATTGATAACTTTTTGTGAGAGCATTTCTTGGACTTGGAACATGAAGATGAATTGTAGGAAATGTCTTTCTCTTCAAAATGAGCTTTGGATGGGATTTTTCTGATAATCCATGTGAAAGTTATGCCCTGGTCAATTTCTGTTGACTTTTTCAGCTGTCCAAATATAGCAACTTTTGCATCTTTGATGATTTCTGAGCCAAATTTTGAGAATCATGATCAAGCATTGATCAAATGATGTTTGTGGCTTCAAAATGATGTGTTGACCAAAAATTTGAACTTTTGACTGTCAAATGACCATTTTGCCCCTACAGTTGACTGTAGTGCAATCTAGGGTTTTGACTGTGCCATTTTGAGCTGAATGCCTTGAAACTTGACATGGGGATACTTGATCATCTTTGTGAGCATATAAGACTTGATTGGGCCTTTGAAATCTTCATTTGCTTGACCAGAACTCAAACCCTAATTTTGACTGTATAGGAGACAGTTGAGCTGCACAACCCTTGGGGAATTTTGTGACCTTGATTTTGCCAATTCTTGATGAATATGGGAGGGCAAATTTTGGGGTACAACACAACCCTACACAGGTTCCTTCCATTTCCAAGATGAAGTTTTACACGGAAACTGTGATGAAAAAGCAAAGGAACAAGATGCCAAAACAGGTTCAAATCCCATTTGTTTTCCCCCCCAAAATCACAACAAATTCATCTATAAATACTTGGCTCCATCATACGTTCAAGGGGTTGGAGGCTGGCTTTTGGAGAGAGGTTAGCAAAAAGGATAGAAAACAAAGCTGTAAAATCTTCATAAAAATCCAGATTTCTCATACACAAAAACAAATATTTGTTCTTCCCTTTGAATCAAAGAACTTGGATTTTCCTCTTCCGTTCTCTTACTGACTCGGAACACCCAAAGGCAGCCACTTAAAGCTCCAAGCACACTCCAGGTAAGTCTTTCTGACTTCACTTGTTTTTGCATTCTGAACATCATTAACATGTAAATATCATAGTATTAGTGTTGTACATATCGTTGCATAAATAGAAAAAATTGTGGATCAGAACTTCTAGAATAATGCTAGGCTCAGACTTAGGATCAAAACTTCTATGAACTGTTGTGCTGATCTGCTATTTGTTGAAAACTGAATAGATTATTGATGTGCTGATTGAGAGTTGAAATATGGCATAAAACTTCTGATGTTCATTCATAGTTTTAACACACAGAACTTCTAGGATTTTCTCACTGTTCAAGCACGCAAAACTTCTGAGTTCTCTTCACTGTTTTAACATACAGAACTGCTATGATTTTTCTCATTGTTAACATATACTGAACTTCTAATGCTCACTCACTGGCTCAACACAACACTGAAGTTCTGATGACTCACTCACTGTTCTAACACAACACAGAACTTCTGAGTTCTCCTTACATGTCAAACACACTGAACTTCTAATGTTTCCATCAGCTGTTTTCAAACACTCTGAGTTTCTGATTTTCACAAGCTGACAATACAAAACTTCTGACTTTTTGTTTGCTAGCTGAACACCACCCAGAACCTCTGTGTTTTCTCTCTAACATTTTTTGTAGGACCTCAGAGTTTACCAATCCAGAACTTTTGATTCCACTGACGTCTCCTGCTGAGTCACATCGCTCTTGGCCTTAGAACTTCTGATCCTAGTTGTTCTTCTTGCAGCAGCATGCTGTTTCTATCTTGCATTTATTTTCCTTTTCATCATTTTAATATTAACATAAAAAACATAAAAATATTTTCCTTTCAATTTATTTCCTTAAGGCAAAAACATTTTCTAAATAAGTCCATTTTCTTTCTTATATTATATTGTTCAATATGGTTGTAATAGTAACTTAGGACTTATTTTTACTTGCAATCCCCATTCATAAATATGTACCCCCATCCCCTAAATATTGTAATAACGTAGGACTTTACGTTTCTGCAATTTATCGCTTTCAAATGTAAATGCTAGTAATTAGGCGTGTATGGCAAGATAAAATCAACAAGTAGATAACCCTAATCAAGACTAAATGCATGCAATCAAACACACTTGCACACTAGCACCCCTAGGGTAATCTCACTCGTTACCTATCGGAAAATAGGCATGTCCCTCGAACATGGGCATTTTAGCAAAAACCCTCGATAAAAGATCGTAGTCCATCGATGACCCTTGATGTTGTCTTCGGTAAACGATCTAGTCCCTAAACGACATTGCTAAAATGTCCCATATGTTGCCTTCTATGACTATTCAAATGTCCCAACACCCGTGCCTTCACATCAAATGATGGGGCTTCTTACCAAATCAATGGTAAGATAGCAACATCCAAAGGAGAAGGAAAACTACATTTAAGACCTTTTGAGTAGGTAGATTCGCTCCTAGTTACTCGCTTGCTCACAATAAAACATTTTTACACCAACAATCTCATTTGAAATATTTTCAAAAGACAACACTTTGTATGCGTTCTTATAGAGACGAGAACCACTACAAAGACACCTTTTCAAAATCACTTTCAAAAACACATCTCACAAACACCTCTTTGAACTATTTTCGAAACAAACACTTTGTATGCGTTCTTATAGAAACGAGAATCATTACAAAGTTACATTTTCAAAATACTTTCAAAACCCACACCACAAGCACATTCAAACAAAAGCAAGTGATCTAGAGAATAACTAAGAGCCCATGGAAAACCATGGATGAAAAGGGTGCTAATACCTTACCTTTTCATAATTTACCCCCCGAACTCAAAAGCATTTGTAAAGGTCTTTCCTGTGCTTTTTCACCTTTCCTTTTGGATAAAAGAAAAGTCGATGACGACTCTTGCTAAACCGCAACATTTGCGAACACCAACGCAAAACCTTAAGTCAGTTCTCCCACCGTATCACAGGTTGTTTTGATTTTTAACATAAATTTTCAGTACTAAATTTCATTGGGTAAGATCGAAATTCGTCTAATTCTCAAAGTTAAAATTGGTTAGTTTTAACTGTTCAAAGAGAGCAAAAGCACTTTGTCCAGTTAATTGGGAATTTTTAACACTATTAGAAAATAACTTAAAACTATCTTCGAACGCGTTAATAGGTTTAAAATCCGGTTCCTTGAGCGAAAGCCATGGATCCCTTTTAAGTTAAACATTCCAAATAAAAACCACTTTTCAACTAAGTCAAGAGTTCAATTTATTAAAACTAGGTTTACTACTTTAACGCAATACACACCTTTTATAAGTGACAATAGAATGCATTAATTAGAGAGTAAACTCGGTTCTGAATACGCGAAAGCGACAATTCCCATTAAATTGATTCTTTTAAAAAATAGAAAACATTGCCCCATAAGTAGTTCTATTTAGAAACAATCAGAGTATTGTCTAACTGATGTGAGTTACATTTGAGCCTGTCTTTTTATCCGAATTTATATATCTTTTTGTTATTTCCTTCACTGTGCACTCTCAAACATTGATTTGATCCGCCTTAGATAAACACTGTAACAATAGAAATCAATAGATTGACACTTGGTCTCTGTGGGGATGATAATCTTTTGTATTACTCTGACGTGATTCGTGTACTTGCGAAAATACGGCATCAAGTTTTTAGCATCGTTGTCGGGGACCAACTTCGTCAAATTTCGTACCCTGTTGTTACACCGTCTAGACAAAGGCTTTATTAGCCGGTAAATGTGAAGAATTCACAGTACTGGAAGTTTAGTAGATCCAATAGTGGAACCTAAATGTTATGCTCACACACGTCTCTTATCCAGCGAGTTAGGAGAGCAATGGCCGAAGATCGTAACCGAAGACCCCTTAAGGAATTCGCCCAACCATCTGATGAGGAACCCAATTCTAGTATAGTAAACCCAAATATACCTGCTAATAATTTTGAACTGAAACCCTCTTTACTATAATTAGTACAACAAAATCACTTCACAGGTCTCGCTACAGAGAACCCGAATCAACATTTAAAAGTCTTTATCCAATTAGTTGACACCTTTAAAACCAATGGTGCTACACCTGAGGCAATTCATTTAAGACTATTCCCTTTCTCTATCAGAGATAAAGCACATTCTTGGTTAGATTCCCTTCTAGCCAACTCAATAACAACCTGGGAATACCTTAAGAGAGTGTTCCTTGCCAAATATTTCCCCCCAAGTAAGACCGTAGTCCTTCGAAATCAGATCACCAGATTTACTCAAAATCAAGGAGAATCACTTTTTGAAGCTTGGGAGAGATATAAAGAACTATTAAGATCTTGTCCACACCTTGGCCTAGAACAATGGTTGATTATTCATACCTTCTATAACGGACTCCATTATAATACTAAGATGACCATCGATGCTGCCGCCGGTGGCGCACTGATGAATAAACCTTACCCTGAAGCATGCACTCTCATCGAGGATATGGCTTAAAACCATTACCAATGGGGGGCAGGACGAGGACTGTTGTACCCCAAAATTTTCCCTCCCATATTCTTCAATATTTGCCAAGATCAAGCTTCAAAATCTCCCCAAGGGTTGCACAGTTCAAGGGCCTCCTAACAGTCAAAAACTAGGGTTTTGGTTCAGGCAAAGTAATTGAAGTTTCCAAGGGTCCAATCAAGTCCCACATGCCTATAAACATGGTCAAGTATCCTCATATCAAGTTTCAAGACTTACAGCACAAAATTGCACAGTCAAAAACTCTAATTGCCCTACAGTCAACTGCAGGGGCAAAATGGTCATTTGACAGTCAAAAGTTCAAATTTTTGGTCAACATCTCATTTTGAAGCCACAAACATCATTTGATCAATTCTTGATCATGATTCTCAAAGCTTGGCTCAAAAAGTCTCAAGATGCAAAAGTTTCCATATTTGGACAGTTGAAAAAGTCAACTGTAACTTGACCAAGGCATAACTTCCACATGGATCATCATAAAAATTCCATCCAAAGCTCATTTTGAAGAGAAAGACATTTCCTACAACTCCTCTTCACACTTCAAGTCCAAGAAATGCTCTCACAAAAAGTTATCAATTTCAACATTATAGGTCATTTTCAAAAGTCAACAAAAAGGGACTTTAAGTCAAAGACCATAACTTGAGATTGGTAAATCAAAATGACATGGGACCAAAGGAATTTGTTAGAGGACTTTAAGACCTTTCCAAAATGTCCAAGAACATGATCAAATCTTAAAAATTGAGCAAGATATGCCTTGTGGAAGTTGGGAAATATTTGGGTATTTTGAAAAGTCAACTTTGCTTCAAATGTCTTAAAATTGCTAATGGGCCACATTTTCTTCCAAGATTCATCATCCAAAGCATATGCACGACCATTTGGCCCAAAGGGGATTTATTCATCATTTTTATTTATTTATTTGAATTGTTAATTACAATTAATTCATTTAAATTAAATAAAATATGGAAAATATTAAACCAAAGTTTTTAAATCTTTTTGTGCAAGATAAACTCTTCTTAAAGGCTCAAGATTCGTGCATAATCAGAATTGGAAGGTTTTTCCATGATTGGAATCAAATATGCATGGAAAAAGATTTGGAAGATATGCCATGAAAATCAAATATCTTTCCATCAATGCAAAGGGTTTTTGGATCAAAATCTTTACCCTAATCATTCCATACATAAGCCAGAAGCAAACCCTAGTGGAAAGGACCTCTAAGCTGCGCCCAAAGTTGAAGAGAAGCATTGAAATTTTTGTGAAAAGTTCCAAAACTGAAAACGTGATTACAAAGGGTTTCAAGACAAAATAATCATTCCATTGCATTCCTGAGACTTCAAGGAAAGTTTCTGGATCAAAACCATCATCTCTAACGCAAAGAATTGGTAGAATAACCCCGTCCTGTTCATACTTTTTTCCACGTTCTTGCATCATGATTCACGCATTATTGTCAATTTTTAATGTTTGATTTATATTCAGTTAACCATTCTAAAGCTAACCGTGTGTTTTAATTGAGTTTTCACGCATCGTATGAAGTATCACCATTGGAGTGTTCTAGGGTTTCGTGGCTGCAAATTTGGGGTTTCTTGGTCATGGCAAAATTGAGACATGAGACCCATGCCATTAGAACCAGAAGATCATGGCCAATCGATTCCACACCTCGCGCCTAATTTATGAAGCACGATGGCCTATTCGCTATTTTTCTGTTCATCATTTAGTGGGGGTTTAAAACCCCCGCAATCTTATTTTATATTTTTCAGGCCAAACGCACAAACGGAGAAGATGATGACTTGTCTTCATACGATGGGTCCATTTAAACTTTAGCGCGTTTTTTGAGTTAGTGTTACTAGCGTGTTTTATTATATACATTATTTATTGTCCACTAATGTTACAAAGAAAGCAAATGGTGCAGATGGTTGGTGCATTGTCACATGAGCACTGGGACCTGGGTTCGATCCTCAGGTCCCCTCACTTTATTCATTTTTTTTGTTCCAATTTAATCCTATGCAGTTCAAGCCTCAGCGTCCACTATAAGCTCACAATCCAGGCACACCACATGGCCACTGAGGGCAATCCAAGGGCCTTGATTTGGAGACCACCATGGGCATGAGTCAGACGTGTCATACGCAAGCCAATAAAGTCAACAAGGCCAGGAATTCAATGGGCCAAAAATGCTGGATGATACCTCCCACTTGGGGTCAACACCCCCTAGGGTTTGTGTTGATTTTCTTTTTTATCTTTTTTATTATTATTTGTTTAATTTAATTATTTCCTCTTAAAACTTTGAATTAATATTTTCATAAAACATAAAAATAACAAAAAAATCAGAAAGACAAAATAAAAAAATACTTTATTTAAATGTTATTTTTTTTGTAAAAAAGGTCTTATTAATTAATTAGTTTTTTTTTATTCTAGGACTAACTTTAACATTTTCTTAATAAATTTAAAATTTGTAGAATTAGGTTTTAATTATTTTTATCTTTTTCTTTTCTTTTATCATTATTAATAATTACTTATTTTTGTAAATAAAATTGTATTAATTAATTAGGTTACTTTTAGGTTAAATTTTAATGCTTTTTTCTTAATAAATTAAAAATAACTAGAACTAGGTTTTAATTCCAATTTAATTTTTCTTATTAAAAACCCATAAATACAAAAACTCTAAAAATCTTTTCTTTTTATTTTAATTTAATTAATTTGTTAAGTCGTAGTTTAATTTCATTAAAAAGGGTCCAACGCCCTCGCATTCGATCGCAATTCCAATTCGCGCGTTTATTTTATTTCCTCCTTTTATGTAATTCTCCCAAAGCCATGTAAATTCGATATTTATATTTCTCGCATCTTTATTTTATGTCAAATCGGGTCCTGGATTTAATTTGGCGATGTGGACCCGCGCCTTTGTAATAGTTTAGGAACTTTAATTCTCGCCTCTTTTAAACTGTTAATAATTGCATGCAAGAATGAATGTCAAAATAAAAGCAACGCATAGATCACCCCCGACATGAACAAGATAAATGTAAATGAACATGACACACAAATCACACACCACCCCTAGGGTACGCCTCACTGTTGCCTTGCCTCTCGAAAGGTGATCGTCGAGTAGAGGATGTCTTAGTAAGTCCTCATGATCTGGGAACCTGGCATGAGGGTAGCTTCTAAGGTATCTTCCTATTGCTCTGGTGATCACCATGTCCCGAACCTTCGAATTGACCCGAACACCTCCAACGGTGGTGCTACCTACCTCTCAATGGTGGGATGGCACTACTTTAAGGACATTTACACAGACGAATTCCTTAGGGTAGGTAGACGACTCTAGATACTTGCTCTAATTTCAAAACAAATCAAAAAATGCTTTTCACACCGACACATTTTCAAAAAGCTTTCGAAAGCAACTTTTCAAACACTCTTGAGGACCGATACAAGAGTCGAACTGGAATTTTCAAAGAAACTTTTTTTTAAAACCCACAGTTGAAAAGCAAACAAACCATTTTTGAAAACACATTGAGCAAGTATCTAAGAGCCCATGGATAACCATGGATAGAAAGGGTGCTAACACCTTCCCTTTCTATAAATCTACCTCCCGAACCGAGAGCAATCTCTTTAAGGAATTTTTCTGTGCTTTTGTCCTTTCCATTTGGAGAAAATAAAAGACGGTGGCGACTCTTGCTTCCGCGACATTTCGCGAACCAGCGTTAAACAGTCAGTTCCAGATCCATCGATCACAAGGACCAGTAGAGAAAAAGGAGACCTAAGGAGGAATACATGAAATAAATTATATGGACATGATGTAAGCTAAAATGGACGCTCTAGCCCTGAAAGTTGAGAACATGTCTACAAACCCTACTACTGCAACTGCAGTCCATCTAGAATGTGAAATCTATGGAACCAAAGGACATCAAGTGGCAGAATATAATCTATTAAATGAAACAAACACAAACTAGGTCAATTATACCCAAGGAAATCCGTTTTCAAACACTTACAATCCTGGATGGAGGAATCACCCAAATTTCTCCTATAAAAACAACAACCCTATTCAAAAAATTTCACCTCAAAGACCACAAGGTTTTCAAGCTGAAAAACCAAACCAACCTATGCAAGCTATACCCCCAAAGCTGAACCTTGAAAAAATCATGGAAAACTTCATTTCGGCCCAAACTTAACAAAACAAAATAGTTACTGAACCAGAACATTCATGTAAATAAACTGATCATACAATTATTAACTAAGGTTGACCAGTCAATCACTCACAATAAGATGCTTGAAACTCAGATCTCACAGGTAGCTCAAACACAAGCCCCCCAGACTACACCTGGAGGGAAATTTCCTGGACAACCTCAACCCAACCCTCAAGGGAAAGCTAACACCATTACCTTTCAAAGTGGGACCACTTATGATGAACCTGTTAACCCAACATTGAGTGAATCTGAAACTTCTAAGAAAGATGTTGTGCCTACAAATCAAGTAGAGGAACCAGTGGAACCTGAAAAACTAAAAGAATAAGAAGTGAAAGTTAAAGATAAAACTTATACGCCACCCCCATACAAACCACCAATTTTATATATGTAAATACTCAAACAAAGTAAAATTGAAAATAAATATCACAAATTCATAAAGATAATAGAGAAACTCCACGTAGAGATTCCTTTAACCGAAGCCATCACCTAAATACCATCTTATGCAAAATTCCTCAAAGACATCCTGACCAATAAACGTAGGCTTGACGATCCCAAACCCTTAGAATGCAACTCTATTTTCGAAAATAAACTTGCTAAGAAGGAGAAAGACCCTGGAATTTTTTCCATACCTTGTGTTTTAGGGAATCATGTTATTAACAAAGCATTTCTAGACTTAGGTGCTAGAGTAAGCTTAATGCCTTTAGCAGTTTGTAAGAGGTTAAACTTAGGAGAATTACAACCAACTAAGATGTCTCTTCATATGGATGATAGATCTGTTAAATATCCAGTAGGCATACTAGAAGACATCCCAGTTAGAATCGATCAACTGTATATCCCAACGAATTTTATGGTCATGGACATCAAAGAAGATGACGAAATCCCAATCCTCCTAGGTAGACCATTCTTATCAACAACTAAAGCCATAATATTTTGTCTTTTTGGTCTTAAAGGAAATAAAATATAAATATATTATTACCTAAATAATAGATAAAAATATTTTTGGGATTTTCAATAATAATAATAATAAGTAATAAAAAATAAAAATATGAAAATGAAGTCAGGGGGGTGAAACTTGAATTTGAGGTGCTTGGGAGTAAAATAGTTTTTTTTTTAGTTTGGCCCATTAAGGATTTTTTTGAAACCAGAATAAAAAAGGAAATAAAGTTGGGCCTGCGCTGAAACAAGTAAATAGGGGGTGATGTTGGAAATAAAATGAGAGGCCCAATGGCCTAGGGCCCATGCGCTGATTGAAACAAAAAGAAAGAAAAAATATGAAAAGTTGTGAAAAGTGGCAGCGTTGGGGCTTGAACCCACGCCCTTAACAATAAACGTGCACTGCCTTATCATTGAGGTGGTTATACATCTGGTGTATAAAACAAAAGCATAAATATATATTACAAATCAAGTCCATGGCCCGAACTTCATCTTCAACCTCACACCCACCCAGACAACCTGTATCTTGCTCATTTCTCAACAAAAATGGAAAATGCAAACATGAAAGTTGTAGCAAATTCTATCATGATTCCAGAAATATAAATCACTAAAAATATAAATCAAAGATGAATGAGAATTTTGTTGTCCCTAATCTAAACCCTAATTTTTCCAGAAATTTCAATCTCAAAATTCTCTAAGCTCAGGCAATATAAATGAAAATTATGGACATGGTTAGCTTCAGGGAAATGATGAAGAAGTGAAAAACACAAGAAGGGGGGTTGAATTGTAAAACTTGAAATCAATTGCAGACAACACGTTATTTTTATCCTGGTTCGTTTGATCTCAAACTACTCCAGTCCACCCGTCAAGGTGATTTCGCCTCTCTCCAACGAGGTCTTAATCCACTATATTCAACTGAATATTACAACTGCTTTAACAACTGCTAAAGCCTTCTTGAGTCAAAAACCACAAACCGGTTTCTCAAGGAAATACTTTCTTACAGATAAATGAAATCTAAGTGTGTTGAATGTTTTCTACAAAACTGTTTATCACAATTGTGATACTACACAAATTAAGCTTATGAGAACTAGAATGCTAAAACAATAGAGTAAGTAATTTGAGAGATTTAACAAACTGTGAATGAGGATGAAGATGAATCGCTTTAGGCGTGTAGAGAGTTGTAGAGCATTAGCCAATCCGTTCCTCACTTGCTTGTTTATATAGCATTGGAAATGATACGTTGGAGTCAGTTATTCCGTTTCAATGCCAATTACATTCTTTCCATATTGAGAAGATCTTTGTCTGGAATAATGCCGTTGATAATAAAGTATCTTGAATGCACAATACCGTTTCCAATAAAGCGTGTTTTGGCTTTGGCTTATTCTGACGCTGCTAGGTGCTGATGAATTGTTGTTGTCTTGATCAGAGTTTAGATTGTTACGTGCAGATATGTTCATCAAGCTTCAGCGTAAGCACATGCTTTGATCTTCTGATTCTGGCATCTGAAATAACATCCTCTGATGCTGATGTTGATATTTCATCTTCTGATGCTGATGATGAAATTCTTATGCTGATACTCATCAGAGTTTCTGTAAAACACAATATAATTTTTAGGTAGCATATATGTCTTACATGAATCATACAATTTATATAGTCTTGCATTTTGTTATCATCAAAACTTTAACTTAGGGTAGTAGATTCAAACTTTGTTCTAACAAATGATGTCTATATTTTGTCTTTGAAAATGGAAGCTTAACAATGCCTACATTTTGTCTTTAGGATCAGATCTTTATTGACTTTCTTTGAACATCAGAACATCATAGCTTCAGTGTATTAGAGTTCATCAGATTCTTGTACCTGTAAGCTATGCAGAACAAGAAGATTCAAGTATATCAGAGTGTTAGAATGTTTGAGACTTTTGTCTCAGTAAACCGTTATTGAAAAATATCAGTCTTTCTCCCCCTTTTTGTCAGCAATCAAAAAGTGCACATAATTGAGGAAGTAAAAAATAATTGAAGTAAGAGAATCAGTGCAGAAAAACGATTGTATTCAGTTCAGAGCCATAAAAATAGTACAGATGATATGCAAAGAAAACAATGAAAATATCAAGAAAAAAAAACTAAGGGGCAGGTGGAAGGCGTGTGAACAGAGCCTCAAGCATGTTCTTAATTTAATCAGTGGTTTCCTTCTGCTGATGCACCATGCTGGCTACTGAGTCAATCTTGCTGTCCTGAACATCCATCCTTGCTTTCATCCTTTGATCACTTTCATCCATTCTCTCCTGCAGACGAAGATCATTTTACTTCAGCTCTTCAAGAGTCTTCCCGTCCAAGGCAGCTTGAGAGATGTCAGAGTCAGGGTGCTTCTAAGAGCTTTCTGCAATGTCTTCTTCTTGACACACATCTTCTGCTGGTTAAACTGTTGATGTTGGACGCTTTTCAGACCAAGGCTCACTGTCCAGAAGAAGCACTTCCTTCTTCAGCAGCTGACTCATGACTGAACCTTCAACTTCCTTCAGCAGATTGCTGAAGTTCTGTTGAGCCTGTTCATAGTTTATGTCTTGCAGCTTAAAGGTTTCAGCGTGTACCCACTTTCTGAATTGTGTCCAGAGTTGGTCTGAAGCAGCAGGATCAATCACTCCCGGACAAGCTTGCTTTAGAGAAGCAATCCAATCATGCATGCCTGTTTCAAAATTCAAGATGCTAGAACCAACATCTAGTTGTTTGGGTTTGGGAATGGCGATTTTATTTTTAAGGTCAGCAAGGCGGTCAAGGACTGTTAGATCAATGAAGGTCTTGTTGTGGTCATCTGGATTTTGTTTGGGTGAGGGAGTAGGAGAGTCAGAAATGATTATTAGACTGTGTGGAGTGTTAGGTGGAGTAGTTTCTGGTGAGGATGGTAGTTGTGGTATGTTTACAGTTGTACCACAAGGCAGTTGAATTGCCAAGGGTTGTGGTTCAGAGGATTGAGGTGATTGAGGCTCAGGGGTTTGAGGTTCAGGTGATGGAGTTTCAGAGTGTTGAGACTCAGGTTGTGGAGATGATGGTTGAGGTGAAGGTGGATTAAGTTCTGGTTGTGGAGAGGGAGGCGGAGGAGTTTCTGGTTCTGGTGATTATGGATTTTCTGGTATTGGTGAGAGTGTATATTCTGGTTGAGGTGAATGGGCAGTTTCTGGTTGAGTGTTTGGATTTTCTGAGAGGGGAGCGGAAGAACGTTGATCAATTTCAGAAAGAAGTTTATCAAGTTCTGATTCTGTTGATGTTGTGGGTTTTGGATTTTGAGGTTTGGTGCAGGATCTCATGAGAGTTAGTGACTCAGAAGGGTCAAACTCTGGTTCGGTATCATCAATGGTTGGTATGGGAATTGGGAGTTCATATGAAGCTGGGGTTGGAATCAATGTTGGAACAACAGATGAATTTAAAACATTAACAACAGATAGATTACCTCTCTTCTTTGGGGTCTGCTGGGATGGTCCTTCTGATGCAGCCTTTCTCTTCTTAGTCTTCTTCAAAGCAACCTCTGGTGTTTGCTGGTGCAGATCTTTAATGTTCAGATTAGGATCTGTGCCATCAGCTTTACACGCATCCAAGTATCTGAGAACAATGACTGTTTTAGAGTCAATCTCAGAGAATATGGGAAAGTCGTCCAGAGGGACTCTTCTGCTGGTGATGTCAGCAAGAGGAGTGACGCTGGGCTCCTTTCTGATATTCTCTATCAGTTTCATCTTCTTCAGATTCTTGGCGTTCAGCTGCTTGCCAACAGCTGGTTCCAGAGAGCTTATTTCCTGTGCCTCTGTCAGGTGTTCTATCAGCCTATTCTCAGTTAGAATATCTGATATTAATCTGCCGAAGGGTATCCAATCCCTTTTAGTCTTTTCTTCTTCTCTCGTCTCCTTGACGCTGGTCTTCAGATGATTGAACAGAAGATGAGCAAGGTTGATCTTGGTCTTCTTTGCAATAAAATAGAGCAGAAATTGCTGATCTATGTTGATGTAGTCAGGAGAGCTTGTGGGCTTCCTGTGGTTGAAGCAGCCCAAGATGATCTTTGCCCAGATTCTGTGCTGATCCATCAAATCTCTGATCTTGCTGGATGGAACCCCATGCGTGAAAATCTGTCTAGCAACTATGGCAGTGTTTCCAGCTCTTTCTGCCATGTCAATACAGCGGATGCCGCCACCATTGTATCCAATCCGTCTAGCAATGTGATCTTCAATAATCACAATCTTCTTGCCCATGACATATGAAGTAACTTGATGTGTTGATGAAGACGCATGTATCCAGAATTCTTTGACCAATATAGGGAATGTTGGACCCACCAACCTATCAAAGTACCTTTCCCATCCTTGTGCCATAATTTCTTCAGTCAAATCGAAGCCATTTTCTTTCAAACTGTTGAAATCAACGATCAGTTTAGACAGAACTTCCAAGTTCTTCACCGGTGTGAGTAGAGTTCTGAAGGGAATTTGGTACTGATCAGAAGAAGCATCTTGCTGGGAACCTGCAGAAACAATGCTAGAGGATGCCATGTTCACACTAGGGTTTTAGAGAAAAAAGCTTGAAAAAGGGTTTTCTTGAAAAAGATGAACACACAGTAAGAACACAAAAATATTTTGATGATTGTAAGAGACAGTGAAAAATTAATGAATGATGTTAAGGCGTTTAAATAGGTTTCAAAAGATGTTTTGAAAACGTAAACAATTTTAGGAGAGAGAATTAACTCATGATTACACGCATTTAATGTTTGTTGATTTTGGGGGATTTGAGAAAGATATTTGGAACAGTTACCAGTGACATGTGTCTCAATGCATCCAATCAGCGTTTTGCCTTCTCAGAAGCGTGCACGCGTGTTCTGCTTCAGAGATTAGCTGATGACTGGATGACACTTGTTTGATTTGGTGAACAACACATCTATCCTTGAAATGAGACGCTCAGATCTTTATGGATAGACTCTGATACAATCTGCATGTCTAACTTTCTGAAAGAAGATTGATCAGAAGTTCACAGTAAAATAAAACACATTCTGAAGGTTAATATATAGAATTAAAACATTTTCACTCTGGGCAGAGCTTCATGCTGAGATGTTTCAGAATGAAGTTAAACCTATCTTCAGAAAGTGGTTTTGTGAAGATATCAGCCCATTGATGGTCTGTATCAATAAATTTTAAGTTTAAAATTCCTTTCTGAATATAGTCCCTAATGAAATGATGTTTTATTTCTATATGCTTAGCCCTAGAATGCAACATTGGATTTTTACTTAAGCAAATGGCAGAAGTGTTGTCACAGAGTATAGGAACGTTACTCTCAAATATCTGGAAGTCTTCAAGCTGACTTTTCATCCAGAGCATTTGTGTGCTGCATCCAGCTGCTGCTATGTACTCAGCTTCTGCTATTGATAGCACAATTGTGGATTGCCTTTTGCTGGACCAAGAGATCAGATTTTCTCCCAGAAACTGGCAGCTTCCAGAAGTACTTTTATGCTCTACTCTGTCTCCAGCAAAGTCAACATCGCAGTAACCTACTAAGCTGTAATCACTAGATTTTCTATAAAATAAACCCAGATTAGTAGTACCTTTCAGATACTTGAAAATTCGCTTAACAACTGTTAAGTGAGATTCTCTAGGATCTGATTGGAATCTTGCACAAATACATACGCTGAATAAAATATCAGGCCTTGAAGCCGTCAGATAAAAAAGAGAACCAATCATACCTCTGTAGACCTTCTGTTCTACCTTTTTGCTTACCTCTTCTCTTTCCAGAATGCACGTGGGATGCATTGGAATCTTTGATGACTTACATTCTGAGAGATCAAATTTCTTCAGAAGTTCTCTGACATATTTGCTCTGATGAATGTAAGATCCCTCTGGAGTTTGATTGATCTGAATTCCCAGAAAGAATTTCAGTTCCCCCATGAGGCTCATCTCAAATTCTGCCTGCATACACTTAGTAAATTTTCTTCCAAGAGAAGGATTAGTAGATCCAAAAATAATATCGTCAACATAAATTTGACAAACTAAGATGTCATTCTTAACTGACTTACATAATAAGGTAGTGTCTACCTTCCCTCTGGTGAATTCTTTTTCTAACAGAAAGTTACTTAGTCTTTCATACCAAGCTCTGGCAGCTTGTTTCAGACCATATAGTGACTTCTTTAGTTTGAAAACATATTCTGGATTTTTGGTACTTTCAAAACCAGGGGGTTGGTGCACATAAACCTCTTCTTCTATATATCCATTTAAGAATGCACTCTTGACATCCATTTGATACATAGTGATGCCTTTATTAACAACAAATGAAATTAAAAGTCTGATAGATTCTAACCTGGCGACTGGGACAAAGGTTTTTGTATAGTCTATCCCCTATTGCTGACTATAACCTTGTGCTACCAGTCGTGCTTTGTTTCTGATAACTTCACCTTGTTCGTTCAGCTTGTTTCTGAACACCTATTTTGTTCCAATGACGTTGAATCCTTTTGGTCTGCGAACAAGATCCCATACGTCATTTCTGGTGAATTGATTCAGCTCTTCTTGCATTGCTAGAATCCAGTCGTTGTCCGTAAGTGCTTCATCAATTGAGTAAGGTTCAATCAGAGAAACAAGTCCCATGAGGGATTCTTCAGAGTTTCTGAAGCTGGCTCTTGTTCTGATTGGATCTTCCTTTCTTCCTAAGATAGTTTCTTCTGGGTGATCCAAGCTGCTTCTAGGTAGTCTTTTCTGAGGTTGGTTAACAGATGTTGCTGGATTGCTAGCAGTGCCTCTTTCTGATGTTGAAGGAGTGTCTTTATTTAGAGCTTCTGATGACTTATCTTCAGAACTTGTAAATTCAACTTCCATACCTGTAAAAACTTCATTCTTCTTTGACTTTTCAGAGTCAAGCTTATCATCAAAACGAACACTGATTGATTCTTCCACAATCTGTGTTTCTATATTGTATACTCTATACCCTCTTGAGCGTTCAGAGTATCCTAACATAATACACTTCTGTGCTTTAGAGTCAAACTTGTTCAAATAATTTTTTGTATTTAACATAAAGCAAGTATATCCAAATGGGTGAAAATATGAAATGTTGGGCTTTCTGTTCTTCCACAATTCACATGGAGTCTTTTCCAGAATAGGTCTTATGGAGATTCTATTCTGAATGTAGCACGCTGTGTTTATTGCCTCTGCCCAGAAGCTCTTAGCAACGTTTGTCTCATTGATCATGGTTCTGGCCATTTCTTGCAATGTTCTGTTCTTTCGTTCTACAACTCCATTTTGCTGGGGAGTTCTAGGACAAGAGAAATCATGCAGAATGCCTTTGTCATTAAAGAATGACTCAAAAACTTTGTTTTCAAACTCTCTACCATGATCACTTCTGACTTTAACGATTCTAAGATCCTTTTCGTTCTGAACTTGGTTACATAATGTGACAAACACAGAGTGTGACTCGTCCTTGTGTCTTAAGAACTTTACCCATGTCCATCTGCTATAGTCATCTATGATTACTAACCCATACTTCTTGCCATTGACTGAAGCAGTTTTAACTGGTCCAAATAAGTCAATATGCAGAAGTTCTAATGGCTTAGAGGTAGAAACAACATTTTTAGATTTGAAAGAAGGTTTTGCAAACTTGCCTTTCTGACATGCTTCACACAGAGCATCTGAATTAAACTTCAGATTAGGAAGTCCTCTGACCAGATTGAGTTTGTTAATCTGAGATATTCTTCTCATACTAACATGCTCCAATCTTCTGTGCCAGATCCATTGCTCGTTGTTAACAGACAGAAGACACTTTACATTCTGACTTTTCAGTTCAGAAAGTTTGATTTTATAAATGTTGTTTTTCCTCTTTCCATTAAATAGGATAGTCCCATCTTTCTGACTAACAACTTTACATGATTTTTGATTAAAGATTATATCATAACCGTTATCACTTAATTGACTTATGGATAACAGATTATGCATTAATCCATCTACTAACAGAACATTGTTTATAGAGGGAAGATTTCCATTACCTACAGTTCCAGAGCCAATGATATTTCCCCTCTGATCGCCTCCAAAGCCTATGTGGCCTCCAGGCTTAAGTTCCAGGCTTTGGAACATATGCCTTCTTCCCGTCATGTGTCGTGAGCAGCCAGAGTCCAGGTACCATGACTGGTGTTTCTGATTTGCTGCTAAAGATATCTGCAACATGTATTATTTTATCCTTAGGTACCCATATTTTCTTGGGTCCTGATTTGTTAGCTTTGCCAAAACTCTGGTTGAATTTTGGTTTCACAGAATAATTACTACTAGTATATTTAATGTCATGTGTGTGACCATACACAAAGTGTGAATTCAGAGGAGTGTGTTTAATAGTTAAATCCATGGCATTCTTTGGTGTAGGAACCTTACGTTGGTATCCTATTCCTTTTCTGCCGTTTCTGCTAACTCCTTAGATCATTGAAGACATTTTTCTTCTATCTATGCTTTTAGCAAGGAACTTCTGAAAGCTATGATCATACTCCTTGATGATCTCATAAGCGCTGCTGGGAGTTTCAGAAATTGTTTCCTTCTGAGAGTTTTGTAAAACATTTTCTACTTTTGAAATTTTATTTTTCAACTCAGAATTTTCCAATTTGAGACTCTCACTTTTGTCAGAGTCAGAATCAAGATTCCTTTTCAGGTTTCTGAATTTAACTCTGATCTGCTGGTACCTTTCTAGAATTTCGTTAAGGCTTTCAGCAAGTTCAGCCTTAGTAAAATTAATTGCAAAGTCAGGAAATACCTCTTCGGTGTCTGATTCTGAGTCTGATTCAGAAGCTTCACTGTCTTCTGATATGTTGGCCATGAGAGCTATGTTTGCTCTCTCATCATCTGATTCTGAGTCAGCTTCAGACGAGTCAGAGTCATCCCATGTAGCCATGAGACTTTTCTTCTTTTCTCTTCCAAACTTCTTTTTGGGCTTTTCCCTCTGAAGCTTTGGACAGTCACTCTTATAGTGTCCTTGCTCGTTGCATTCATAGCAAGTGATGTCCTTGGTGTTTGACTTTCTGCTTCCTGAAGAGCCTTCAGATCTTCTGTATCCAGAGGAAGAGTCTGACCTTCTGTATCTGGAAGATAACTCATTCTGATCAGATCTTCTAGGATTCCTGAACTTCCTTTGCCTCTGCTTCCATAGTCGGTTCACTCTTCTAGAGAGGAGGGAAAGTCCGTCTTCTTCTGATGAGGACCCATCATATGTTTCTTCAACTGCCTGCAAAACTTTAGAGTCAGATTTTCTGTTAGATTTTAATGCTAGAGGCTTACCTTGCTTCTGAGGTTCATCAGCTTCTAGCTCTATCTCGTGACTTCTGAGGGAGCTGATAAGTTCCTCCAGAGAAATTTTGTTGAGATCTTTAGCTAGCTTCAGCGCTGTAACCATTGGCCTCCACTGTTTTGGCAAGCTTCTGATGATCTTCTTGACATGATCAGCAGTGGAGTATCCTTTGTCCAGAACCTTGAGACCAGCCACCAGAATTTGGAATCTTGAGAACATTGTTTCAATGGATTCACTTTCTTCCATTTTGAATGCCTCATACTTCTGAATGAGCGCAAGAGCTTTAGTTTCTTTGACCTGAATGTTGCCTTCATGCGTCATTCTGAGTGAGTCAAACATGTTCTTTGCTGTGTCTCTGTTAGATATCTTTTCATATTGAGCGTAAGAGATGGCGCTGAGAAGAATGGTTCTGGCCTTGTGGTGATTTTTGAAGTCACGCTTTTGTTGATCAGACATTGCTTTCCTGTCAATCTTCTGACCGCTTGCATTCACTGGGTGCGTGTATCCATCTGTCACCATGTCCCACAGATCAGCATCATGTTCCAGAAAGAAGCTTTCGATTCTGTATTTCCAGTAATCAAAATTCTCTCCATCAAAGACTGGAGGTTTTCCGCTGAATCTGTCTCTATCTTCATTGTTGTCATTGCTGCTGTGTTGATATGTTCCTGCCATTGTGTTTTTCTGACGCTGGATCTTGTAGTAACACGGTTAAGTGTTTTAGCTCAGAACCAGGCGTTCTGATGCCAATTGAAGAAGTGAAAAACACAATAAGGGGGGTTGAATTGTAAAACTTGAAATCAATTGCAGACAACACGTTATTTTTATCCTGGTTCGTTTGATCTCAAACTACTCCAGTCCACCCGTCAAGGTGATTTCGCCTCTCTCCAACGACGTCTTAATCCACTATATTCAACTGAATATTACAACTGCTTTAACAACTGCTAAAGCCTTCTTGAGTCAAAAACCACAAACCGGTTTCTCAAGGAAATACTTTCTTACAGATAAATGAAATCTAAGTGTGTTGAATGTTTTCTACAAAACTGTTTATCACAACTGTGATACTACACAAATTAAGCTTATGAGAACTAGAATGCTAAAACAATAGAGTAAGTAATTTGAGAGCTTTAACAAACTGTGAATGAGGATGAAGATGAATCGCTTTAGGCGTGTAGAGAGTTGTAGAGCATTAGCCAATCCGTTCCTCACTTGCTTGTTTATATAGCATTGGAAATGATACGTTGGAGTCAGTTATTACGTTTCAATGCCAATTACATTCTTTCCATATTGAGAAGATCTTTGTCTGGAATAATGCCGTTGATAATAAAGTATCTTGAATGCACAATACCATTGCCAATAAAGCGTGTTCTGGCTTTGGCTTATTCTGACGCTGCTAGGTGCTGATGAATTGTTGTTGTCTTGATCAGAGTTTAGATTGTTACGCGCAGATCTGTTCATCAAGCTTCAGCGTAAGGACATGCTTTGATCTTCTGATTCTGGCATCTGAAATAACATCCTCTGATGCTGATGTTGATATTTCATCTTCTGATGCTGATGATGAAATATTCTTATGCTGATACTCATCAGAGTTTCTGTAAAACACAATATAATTTTTAGGTAGCATATATGTCTTACATGAATCATACAATTTATATAGTCTTGCATTTTGTTATCATCAAAACTTTAACTTAGGGTAGTAGATTCAAACTTTGTTCTAACAAATGATGTCTACATTTTGTCTTTGAAAATGGAAGCTTAACAATGCCTATATGAAGAGTTGGAAGTTTAGAAAATTACCTTCAAAACTGAAAATCGTGAAATGAGCTAGAGGACCTTTCAAGGTGTTGTGATGATTGAGTTAGCTTCAATGAACCTCCAAGAAGCTAATGCAATGATTAGTTTATGCTGAGGATGGCTGGAATGGTCTGGAGAAGTCAAGATGCAAACCCTGTTTTTGAAAATGGAGGTTGGTGAAGATGGAGTTACAGTTGGATAACAGGTGTTGGGATTGTTTATGTATGATGTTTAGAAGCTTTAGGAACCAAAAGGCCAGAAAACGCACGAGTAGATTTGAAGATTGGGTTCAAAACTTAGAAATGACAAGTTTTGAGGTATTCTTGGTGATTCTCTGTTTTAGAGTGTTTCAGGGCTTGAGCATTCGTGTATTTGATTTTAAATAACTTGTATAGTTATAAGTAAAAGGTCTTAGGGTTTGAAGTTGACAGATCTGTGAGATATAGAGTTATGGCTATGTTACTTGATTTTGAAGAAAAGTGGAAAAAAAGTTTCAATGTATTGTACAAGCATGGTCTGAGTTGGTAGAAGGTTCTAGCCATGTTGCTTTTGGTTTTTTACTTTGCTTGTGTTAAGATGAAACAAGTTAGGATCTCTATGCATTGACTTTTGCAATAAAGCTTGCTTTTCCAAAATGGAAGTGTTACCTTTGTGCCATTAATGGAATAACCATTTGGACAATGCCTCAAATGCTTGGATCAAAGCTCTAACAGTTGCGTAAAAATTTAATTATGGAGTGAAATGTAAGTTAGAATCCTGTAAAGTGGGATTTGTACAACATGCTTGAAGATTGGATCAAGTGTTCTTCACAAATTTGCCTTGCAAAACAAGAATGAAACCCTAACTTCATGGCTTTGATTCTCTTAGCTCAAACACGACCTCAATGAGTTCTTGGAATTTTTAGAAATCTTGTAACATGCTATAAAACTTTCATGTTGGACATTTTTGAAAATTCAATTTGTAACTATGTGAAACTTGGTCAAGAAGTTAGGTCAAAAATCTGCCTAACTAGGGCAAAATTTTACCAAGTGTTTTTGTTTCATGGACATGTCTTTATGAATTTATAACTTAAAATAAAAGCATTTATAGAAAAAGTTATGGCCTATAATGTTTTATTTCTCATTAAGATCTATAACTTTCATGTTGGAAGTTTTCCTTGAATCATCTTGTATCATGGTGAAAATTTGGCACAAAGTCATGAAAAAGGTTAGCTTTCCAACACTTAGAAAAATTTCTAAGTCTTAGAATTTTGACTTTTCAAAGATAATTTTGACTTTTTGATTTCTTGATGATCAAGTCTCAACTTTTGACATGTCTTGATGAAATTTGATTTTTGAAACTTGATTTTGATCAAAAAGTCAAAGTTTAGCTTTTCAATGTATCAATTGACTTTTTATTAGTTGACTGAATTTCAACTATCAACCAATTGATCTTTGGGGAATGTTTTAAGCCATGACATTAGGTAAAAATGATGCATTTTAATCCTTGATATCATGTCTCAAACCAACAAGTCATGCATTTGGTCAATAGTAAAAAATTAAGCCTCTTCAGTCAAAACCCTAATTTTGACCATTTTTCCCTTTTGATGATCTAATTGAATTTCTTGAGGAATTGTGATCCAAACTTGATCAATTTCCATATATGAATTCAACATGTTGATATGGATCAAAAAATTATGAAGTTTGATTGTAAATTGATCACAATTGACTTTTCCCCCAAGACAATTGATTTTAGGTCTACTGATCAATTGACTGAGCAAAAATATGATCCAAAGCTTGAAACTTAACATGAGCAATCTTGAGAGTCCAAAATGATCCATGAAAGTCATATGAAGCATTAAAAGTCCAATTGTCCTTATACAAACTCAAACCCTAATTTTGAGTCATCAGTGCTTAAGGAGGTGTCTTGAGCTGATCAAACCTTGTGTAGTCTTGAATCAATGGAGATCTTGTGAGAGAATTCTTGAGAAATTGAGAGGGAAAATTTTGGGGTACAACACTTACCAACAGTCACTTTCGATGGCATCTATAAGCCCATCTCCGATGATTCTCTGTCACCTTTGGATGACATCTATAAGCCCATCTTCGTTAACTCTTTATCACCTCTCCAAATGGCATCTTTAAGCCCATTCCCGATATAATCAACCAACAACAGTACTTCGTGCACCAGCGGGTGCAAATTTCTGGGCACTCTAGTGTTCAATTATCTTTCACCTTCAAGTAACGAATGAAGAATATACCAATATCACTTTTCAGGTTTAAGAAGATTGAACAGGGGCAACTGTTGTACCCCCAAATTTTCCATCCCTTTTCTCAAGACATTTCTCACAAATATCTTTAATGGCTCAAGTTTACACAAGTGTTAACTAGGTCAAACCACATCCTAAACATTGAGGCTTCAAATTAGGGTTTTTATTTTCACAAGGAAAATTGAACTTCTAATGCCCCAAATTACTTTCATGGTTCATTATAGACCTCCAAGAATACCCATTCCAAATTTCAAGTCATGGATCACAATTTTGCTCAATCAATCGATCAGATGACTAAAAATCAGTTGTATAGGAAAAAAGTCAATTATGGTCAATTTATAGTCAAAATTCAAGATTTTTGACCAATATCAACATTTTGAAGTCATATTTATCAATTGATCAGGTTTGGATCACAAATTTCTCAAGAAAAGTATTTAAATCATCAAATGGGCAAAATGGTCAAAATTAGGGTTTTGACTGAGAATGACTGATTTTTGACTTTTGACCTAATACATGATCTAATAACTTAAAGCATAATCTTAAGGACTTAAACAAATTATTTTGACCTAATTGCATGACTCAATTCATTCCTCAAGATCAAATAGTTGATAGTTGAAATTTGGTCAACTGATGAAAAAGTCAACTAATACACCAAAACTCAAACTTTAACTTTTTGGTCAACATTAAGTTTCAAAGATCAAAATTCATAAAGACATTCAAAAATATAAATCTTTATCATCAAGGAATCAAGAAAGTCAAAAGTCAATATAAAAAGTCAAACTTTTCAAGACTTAGAAAAATTTCTAAGTGTTTTAAACATGATAATCTCACTACTTCATGACATTTTTTCACCAAGATGCAAGATGATTCAAAGAAAACTTAGATCTACAACCTTACTTTTCTAATCAAGTCCTATAAGTTCTTGGATTTTTAGTTATAAATTCATAAAGTCGTGATCTTTTTATAAAACACTTAGTGAAATTTTCACCTAGTTTAGGCAGATTTTTGTCCCAACTTCTTGGCCAATTTTCACTTAGTTCCAATTTGACTTAGAAAAAGTGGAAAACATAAAAGTTGTATATGATGTTCCAACCTTTAAAAAATGTCCAAGAACTTGAAGATATCATTTTTAGCTAATAGAATCAAATAGAAGAAGTTGGGCATTCATTCTTGAATTGCAAGTCATTTTGGTGATGAACACATAACCAAAACCCTAGCCTATGCTACATAATCTCACTTTGCATGATTCTAAATTGTGTTTCACTCCATAATTAATTGATTACACAACTTTTAGAGCCATTGTCAAAGCATTTGAGCCATTATCCAAGTTGCATTTCCATTTATGGCACAAAGGCACCATTGCCATTCTTGAAAAGTTGCTTTAATCACAAAGTCAACTTGTCTTGAGCTTTGCATTTGTTCCTTCTGCACAAGCTTCATCTACAAGTTCAGAAAAAACATGTTTAAAGGTTCTAGCCACCCTAAAATCCTTGTACCTTGCCTTGGAACAATGCTTGTCAAGCTTGCTTCAAAAACAATTCAAATGGCCATAACATGTGAACTCTTGATTATGATCCCCTCAAGCCTTCAAACCTCTTGCCTATAAATTGAGATATCATTTACAAGCTAAGGGACGAATTTGCAAGCCTGAAAACTTCTTCAAACTCAAAATTGCTCTCAAGCCTCACTTTTGTGCCATTTTTTATTTTTGATATCCATCTCACAAACCACTCGTGCATTTTCCATTCTTATCACTCACCAAGCTTCTATAACACATATAGAAACAATCCAAACACCTACAACCTAACTGTAACACCTCCATCACCATCCTTCATTTTCAAAAACAGCACCTTGCACTTTGACTTCTCCAGCATGATCCAGGAACTCCTAACTCAAAGTAACTATTGAAATAGCTTCCCGGAGGTTCAAGGAAGCTAACCAGATCATTACAACACCTTGAAGTATGCTCAAACTCAAAACACGATCTCCATCTACAAGGTGAGTTTTCTGAACTTCTATCTCTTCATACAAGCATCATTTGGATTCCATTTTAAAAGATAAAATGTAGACATCATAGCCCTGAAGCTAACCATGCCCTTAGATTTCATTTATATTGCTTGAGTAATGTGAATTTTGAGTTTGAACTTATTTAAAAAGTTAGGTCATATTTGGTACCAAGCAAAATTCGTGTTCATCTTTAATCCATAGCTTAAATTATTTACATATTTGAAATCGTGGTGAAATTTCTAACAAGTTTGATGTTTACAATATCTGTAATGGTTGAGAAATGAGTAAGTTATAAATTCAAACATGTTTCTCTGGTTATGGCACGAGGAAGAAGAAGATGACACAGTCAAGAGCACGTTTATAATATAACATGTTGGTTGTGCATAAATTAAAGGATGTATCACTACCCCAGTGGTTAAAGCGTGTGTCTATGACCTTTGTGACCTGGGTTCGAGCCCCACTGCCACGTTTTATTATTTTTTACTTCAATTTCTGATCCCTTTTTTGTTTGCTAGCACGCCTGGGCCTCCCTCCTGATGGGCCATCATCTTTTTCTTCCCCTCACCCCCTGATTGCTTCATATCACGCAGCCCATTACATTTTTGTTTATTTTCTGATTTCAAAAACAGACCTTGGGCCTAATCTTTTTTTATATACTTTCTAACCTCCTAATTTCTTCTCTACCGCCCCTGACCCTTTAAATTATATTAATCATTTTTATTTTATTTTATTCTTTTATTTTATTGTATTGTTTTTTTTTTAAATTAAAAATATACAAAACATATTTTCTTAAATAATTAGACTAAAAAATCTTTATTTTTATTTTGACCTTATTTCATTTTATAAATAACAAAAACCTTAAAAACATTTCTTTTCTTTTCATAATTAAATTAATTTAGACTTAGGTTTTTATTTTTATTTTCTCTTCTAATTAAAATAACTTAGACTTTAAGACTTTAATTAATTAATTTCTTTTCAAACTAATTAGTCTAATTAGTCTAATTTCTTTGTACATTTTACTATTTTGCACTATAATTATGTAATTGACAAAGCCTTGTAATAGTTAGGGTTTATTTTTATTTTTCATCCCAATTTGTAATTTGTACCCCCAATTTGTAATTTGTAATTTGTAATTTGTAATTTGTAATAGCATAGGACTTTTCATTTCTGCAATTTATCGCTTTCCATATTATTGCTAGTAACTAGGGTTTGTATGGAAAGACTTAAAACCAAACAATAGACAACCCTAATTCAAGACAAGTTTGCATGAAAACAAAAACACTTTGCACACATGCACCTCTAGGGTTAACCCACACTTGTTGCCTCGAATAAAATCAGTCATGTGCCTCGAACGTGGGATACTTTAGCAAAGACCCTCGATTACAAGATCATAGTCCCTCAACGACCCTTCAATATTGCCTTCAGTAAACGATCTTAGACCCTTACGACAAATTGCTAAGGTATCTTACAATGTTGCCTTCTATGACTATACGATGACCCACGCCCGTCCCTTCACATCCAATGATTAGGTTTCTTACTAACTAATGGTAAGAAAACACTATCTAAAGGAGGAGGAAAAGAACAAAGACTTTCTTTTGAGTAGGTAGAATTCTCGTAATTGCTTGCTCACAAACATTTCAAAACAAAACATCTTTCAAACACACTAACACTTTCTATAAAATATTTTCAAAAGTAAAAACTTTGTATACATTCTTATAGAGATGAGAATCATTACAAAGTTCACCTAAACGAAGGCACTTTTCAAAAATATTTTCAAACAAACACAAACAAATTTTACAAAGCATTTCAAAAGTGTGCTAGAAACTAAGAGCCCGTAGATAACTATGGATGAAAAGGGTGCTAATACCTTCCCTTTTTATAACCTACCCCCCGAAATCAAGAAAAATTCTCAAAAGGTATTTCCTGTTCTTTTCATCCTTTCCTTTATTGGATAAAAGAAAAATCGGCGGCGCCTCTTGCTATCGGCAACAATTGCTCAAACGCAAAACACCCAAGTTAGTTCTCCCATCGTATTACAGCTACTATATATATATATATATATATATATATATATATATATATATATATATATATATATATATATATATATATATATTATGTCTTTGTTATTTTTACTTATTTATTTATTTATTTATTTATTTAACCATATCATGCATGTACCAATATTTGAAGAAGAACATGTGGAAGATGCTATACACACCCCAAGGAAGAAATACAAGGCCCAAAGAAAATATAAAAAAAAATTGTCCCAGCAGACATAACAAAGATGGCAGGTGCCATCCTTTGTCTGGTGGACGCCATGGGGTCTAGAGTATTTCAAACAGAAACTCTAAAACTCCCATTTTTGCCTCTTCAACCTCTCAAAACCCCCATTTTCTCTATTTTTGACCACCATTAAACCCCACTAAAGCTCATAAATTTCTCATTCTAACAAAAACCCACTATCATTTCTAACTTCCATCTTCGATTTCCTCCACTAAAAACCCATTAAAAGTCCATTTCACCATCATCCTTTATAAAAACCCATTTTCTTTTTTCAACATTAATGCCAGCAATGGAGTACAATGTCATTGTTCTTCGCGAAGGAAATCCTGGAGATAGGCAAAGGAAGCTACTCGGCAATTTGCAGTCACGAGAAATTTTCTCCACCGGGTATATCGATGAAGCTTGTGTGTATGCTTTAGGGATTTATCATAGTGTTTTCTACATGTTAGATAAATTAGGATTGCATGATATTTTTTATCGAAAAGAACCTACCTATGAGAGGCTAACTCGAGAATTTTTAAGTTCCATAATCTATAATGTCAACCCTAACACTACTAGCACGGTCGGTCCAGTTAGTTTTAGAATGTTTAATGTTGAATATACATACTCTTCCGATGATCTAGTAGGTTTGTTAAGAATGCCTCATGGGGAAGGTGTCATTTCTGAGGCACCCTTGGATTCTGAATGGTCACTTTAGACATTTACATTTTGGGAAAAAATTGTCAAACTTAACTGCTAGTTCTTTTGAAGGAAACCTTGCCTCAAGTATCCATAACCCATCCATACGCGCCTTTCGCTATCTTCTAGCTTGCACAATTTTTGGCCGGGAGAATCCAAATAAGGACAATGCTAAAGAATTATTGTTTTTGCATGGTAGTCTCAGAAATGAAAAAATTAACCGTGTCCCCTTTATGCTTGCACATATGAGTGAAACTCTAAAAAAAGGAGGGACTATTTCTTTTGGAGGGTTAATTACCTCTATTGCTAGAGTTTTGAAGCTTGACACTGAGTTAGCTACACTAGATCCACCGCCTCCATGCATAATAAATTTAAATTTTTTAAAGACATGTGATTGTGCAAAGTGCAGAAAGAATAGGGTTATAACCTCATGGTCAATGGTGTAGCTATCTCAAGTGTATTTTTTCCTTGCTCTCGACGTACAGATGTGTAGTTTGAGAGAAATTGGACATGTGATCTGGAAGCTCCACCTTTTACTAGCCTGTTGCTACCCAATGTTCCTTTAGTCGATGGGCACATAACCAATGATGAGTATGACTAGCGAGACAAGTCTCCCATTCATAATGTATCCCCATACCATGCATCACATGAACACATTGCACCATCTTTTACTCACCCTTCTGCAGGTACAACTTCAGGTTTCCATTTTACTGATGAAATGTGGCGAGAGCATCTAGCTCGAGAAGAAAGGCGAGATGGCCTTATTTCCACCATGAATCAGCAGATGGAGGATAACATGGCCTTCATGCGTGAATCACAGCGACAGACTGATCGTTCCATTCGCTCTATTATGGAATCTCAGCAAGCCATCCTTTCTGAGCAGTAGCGCCAGCATGCCTATTTATAAAGGAATTTTACCCTAATGGAGGCTACTCAAGGCTCCGTTCTGAGTAATATTCGCCATTGGAAAGATTCTAATACCAATCTATCAGTCGGAGTTGAACAACTTGTGCTTTCTTAGAGTGATCATTATCGCAACAGGAGTCATCGCCCTAGGCCTTCAGACCAGGGATGAGAAGGTACCAGTGGTCACTAGTAGCTTCATCCAAGTTACTCCTTCCTCATCTTTTATCGAAGCATTGGGGACAATGTTCGATTCAAGTGTGGGAGGAGATTTATATTGTTTTCCTTTTTCTTTGTTTTTAGTTTTTATTACTTTCTAGTTTATTTAGATTGTTTTGTATGCTTTCAACAAATTACATGTGCTTGACGAGTCATTTGTATAGTGTACCCTTATTTCCCCACTTCTTTAGCCTTACCAAAAAATTTTTTGCCAAAGAAAATAGTATACTTTAAAATTTTGGGCAATAAGACAGGTTTGAGATAGGATGTAAATGACTTGGAAAATCTTTTTGAAAAATATGTATTGTTTTAACACCGTAAGCTTCGTGATTATATGAATCGATCCTGTCACCCCCTATGTTGTGGCCTTAATTATCATTTCAAAATAAGTCCTTAAGTAGTTTATCTTAGTAGTCAGCTCTGGCTTAAGCATGCTCTACATAGGGGACCGATGAAAATAAGTGATTGATCCTAAATTATTCTCTCTGCTATGCTATTGAAAATATAAAATGCGACTCCGGGCTAGGTGACTCTCACACAGGCATTTAACCTAATCTGTTGTAAAATTTGCAAAAAAATAGAATAATTTTGCCCATTTTGGTTGGTTCAGAGGTATTTGGTGATGGACTTGGTAGGACGGATTATGATCCGATCCTCCATAACTACAATTGGGTTAATGAAGGGGTTACACTAATTTATATACCAGAGCCCCATGCTTGAGATCAGAATCACTGATTGGTCACCTTACTATGAGTATGTATAGATAACGAGCTTAATGTGATTGTGCCATAATGAAAAGGATTTATAAGAGATGAAGAGGTAGGACTAGGCATATTGGGTTGATATGGATTGGTTTGTATAGGAATGAAGTTTATGACCGCATTCACAGAAAGTGTCACCATGATATCCCTGGTTTAATTAGTTAGTACCTATCAATACATCCTAGATTGAACTTAGAAGCCCTTTTCGCCCAAATCATTTTTGATGTTGTTTTTATTTCATGAACTATAAAGAGTTTTGCTTGGGGACAAGCAAAGGTTTAAGTGTGGGAGAATTTTATAACACTGAAACACACGTGTTGTACCCCAAAATTTGCCCTCCCATTTCCTCAACATTTTCTCATCACAAGACCTTTGAAGATCAAGATCCAGTCAGGGTTTCCTCTGCTCAAGACTTCTCCTTGCACTGTGGACTCAAAATTAGGGTTTGTGTTTGCCTAAGGATGTTTTGACCTAAAATGCCTAAGATGACTTTCATGCTTCATGTTGGACTCCCAAGTTTACCCATGCCAAGTTTCAAGTCTTGATTCCAAGTTTTGCCCAGTCAATTGGACAGTTGACCTAGAAATCAGCTGTATTGGGGAAAAAGTCAACTGTGGCCAATTGACAGTCAAACCTCATGAAATTTGATCCACATCAACATTATGAACTCATATAGACCATTTGATCAAGTTTGGATCACAATTCCCCAAGAAATTTGATCAGATCATCAAAAGGGCAAAATGGTCATTTTTAGGGTTTTGACTGCACAAATGCAATTTTTGACTGTTTGACCTAGCCAATGGCAAACCAAGCTCACATATGGCCTCAAAGACTCAATGGAATTATCTTGACATGTTCATCAAGCTCAAAAGATCCCAATTACACAAGATTGACAGTTGAATTTCCCAGTCAATTGATCAATTTTGACTGTATACTGAAAAGTCAAACTTTGACTTTTTGGTCAAAATCAAGAGTCAAGATTCATTTTTCATCAAAACATGCCAAATCATGAAACTTGCTCACCAAGAAATCACAAAATGCAAATTAGGGTTTGAAAATGGAATTTTTCATAACTTAGAATTTTTCTAAGTTATGAAAAACCCTAATTTTTTCCCAACTTTGCCCCATCTTTTCACCAAGATCCATTTGGATTCAAACAAAAGTCAAAACATGAAAGTTGTAGCTTGTTGCATAATCTACAACTTTGATTCACAAAGTTTTCTCATTTGAAGCTTGTATCTCAAGTTATAATTTTTTGAATAAGGGCACTAAACCATCTTTTAACTTAGTGAAATTTGACCTATTTTGACAAGGTTTTCTACCCTACTTCAAGGCCACTTTTCATACCTTTCCACTTGGAATTTTGATTTGAATTTCAAAGATGGATTGTAGTACACATTCCAAGCTTTCCAAAATGTCCAAGAACTCATCAAACAACCTCATAACTTGAGAGATTCGAATTTCACAAGTTGGCAAAAATTCACTTTTTGTTCTTCATCAAGACATGTTCATAATCTTGCCAATTTGAAATCAGTTTGCTTTATGCTTGATTACAGGTCTTTGAACCATTTCATACTCAATAATTTAATGCATATTCAATGTGTTAAGGTGTTGTTCTTTGAGTGCAAGCATTATATACAAGATTAATCCTAAACTAGATAAAGTGAAATTTCCATTTTTGAAAAGGTTAACTTTATGTCAAGTTTGTAATCCAACAAGTACATGAAAGATCTGCTTGGCACAAGATTATGTGCATAACACACTGATCAAGAGATGTTTATGCAGCACATTAGGAGGCCCCCTACTAACCTAAAACCACCAACTTGCTTTTGTTGCTTAAGATAGAAGAAAAGTCCATAACTTATGCCATCTCTCATCTCAGCTTACACACACAACATAAAAGCTATCAAACACATTCCATAGACAAAATCCAAGCTAACACACGAGCCCTTGCCATCTGAAACACTCCCATTGCTCTAATCACCTCAAAACTGCACAAACAGGGGAGCCCCTGCAGTTTGAGTGCAAACTCCCAATCCCTTCGAGCATTTTGATCCAAACCTTTTCCTCTACCTTCCCTACAACATATGCAAGCTAACCATGTCCTAAAATCAGACCTGTAACACCTCCAAGCCACTTCACCATTTTTAATTTTCTGTTTTGCAGTTGGAGTTTACTAGCTCGATTCAGGGAGTTTCAAGACAAAGTAGGAATTGGAAAAGCATCCTTACACTTCAAGGAAGCTGTACAAGTCATCATTTCACTCTGAAACATCCTCCATTGCCAAGCTCGATTCCAACTGAACAGGTATATTCATGGAGTTCTATCTCTCTTATTAGGCATTGTTAGCTTTAAGTTTTTGAAGAAAACATGTCACAATCATAGCCCTGAACATGCTCATATGATTAGATTTCATTTATGTTTCGTGTGCTTAGAGAATTTCATGTCTGAACATTGATGAAAAGTTAGGTCAGAAATTGGGGGAGGATAAATTCTCCCTCATCTTAGAGAGATAGGTCAAGTTATTTATATGGTTGAAACCGTCTCTTCGTGCTGAACATTTCTTGTGTTATGAGTTTTTGCTGAAAAGCCAAGAATCAGGAGTTAGACATTGAGGAACAGGGGCGCGCGTTTTTCAAATGTTTGAAGCTGGAGGTTGAAGACAATGATCAGTGGGCTGGGCCTGTGTTATTTTACTTTTCACACCACTTTTTTTTGATTCATACCCCCCTGAGCCCATTTGCTCATATTTTAACATTTTTGACTTTTTCTTTTTTTGTTGACTTTGTTTATTTTTTCTCATGACATTAAAAAATTAAAAATATTTTTTTTCATCATTTTTTGCATTTATTGCATATTTATTTATTTATTTTCTTTGTTTGTACATAAGTATATATAGACTATTCTTAGAATAAATATAAAAATAATGTAAATACAATTTTTATTTTTATTTACTTTCTGAAAATATTTCACATAAAAAAATACTCTTTTATTTATTTTATTAAAATATTAAATAAATACTTATTTTTTGTATAATACATATTTAGGGTTTAATATATATATATATATATGTGATTATTAATATATTTAAGATAAAAATATAAAAATACTTGAATTTTTTTATTTTATTAATATTTTATATAAAAATACCTTTTTTTCACAATATACTTCATTATTATATTATTTTTATAAATAATAAATAAATAGTTAAATTAAATTAGATAATAATACCTTTTCTTTAAAATTAGGGTTTTTTGCCCTAAATTCAAAATACTCCAAAAAATAATACATTTTTATTTTCTTTTCTCTTTTACATAAATAATATTTTTCTCATACACATAAAAAACTTTCTTTTTTGCATTTCACATATTTATTTAATTTCCATTTAATTATGCAATTTATTTACCTTGCAAATATTCAAATGATGTAATAATTTAGATTTAAATTCTTGTCAATATCCCCATTTGAACCTTTGTACCCCCCTTCCCATATTTGGTTTTGTAATAGCTTAGTAACTTTAATTTTGCACTTTATTGCTTTCTAATGATAACATGTTAGAATTAGGGTTTGTATGCGAAAAACGATAAAAAATAGTTTGACCTAATACAAGATAAACAAGCATGAAAATGGACACACAAATCACACTTTCATCCCCTAGGGTTTTCCACTTGTTGCCTTCAAATAAATGGGCCATGTTGCATGTTAAACTTCTTTGGGCAAAGCAAACAGTTTGAATGATCATAGTCCCTCGACAAAACTTTTCAGAACAAACAAAACAAATGATCAAGTCCCTTAAAGAAATTGCTCAAAGACATTTAACGCCGTTGCAATTATGGTCTAAAACGATGACCCGCGCCTGTCCCTTTCACATCCTAAACACAAGGTTGCCCACCAAATACAATGGTGGAACAAACTTGTTAAAAGGGTTAAAACATAGCAATAATCTTTTGAGAAGTTTAGGAGTAGATAACCTCTTAGTTACTTGAATTAACTTGCAAAACAAAACACTTGCCTAATTTCAAAAATCACACAACACTACACTTTCAAAACAACTTTCAAAAACAAATGAAAACCTTTTCAAAAGACATACACCTTTGTATACATTCAAACATGGATCATTACAAAGGTTGCCACAACAAATGGCCTCTTTTCAAAACATTTTCCAACCCACACACAAAGCACCATTTCAAACAATTAAAAATCAATGGCAAGTGATCTAAGCAAGTAACTAAGAGCCCATGGATAACCATGGATAGAAAGGGTGCTAATACCTTCCCTTTCTATAATCTACTCCCCGAACCCAAGAAAACATCTCAAAGGTTTTTGCTGTGCTTTTTAACCTTTCCTTAGGATAAAATAAAAAGTCGGTGGCGACTCTTGCTAACCGCAACATTTGCGAATACAAACGCAAACCTCAAGTCAGTTCTCCCACCGTATCACAGAACTGGCGACTCTGCTGGGGAAAACTTAAAAGTAGAGTAACCTTAGGGTTTAGATCACCTTTGTTTTCAATTGATTGTCTTGTTTGCTTTTACATTTGTGGGCTTTGTATCGGAGTTTTATAGATCCTAACCCGTATCTGGGGATACCTTCTTAGAAAGTAGCAACAAGGCTGTGAGGGAACTGTGCGGGGTATACCGACATGGTTGAAGCAGTCTGCTACGTTGATGTGGCACTTTGGTGTGTACCGGTAACCCTTGAGTTCAATCAAGGAGAGTACGGGGCCGCCGCGTGGTGTCGTGAAGCATCAACTGACCTTAGGAACCTTAATTGAACCATCTTGGCCTTTTTTAGGGTAGTGAGGTAACTGACTTTGGTGCAGTCCGAGGTTGGTTGATACTCGATACTACACTCAGTTGAGGGTTGCTTTCCTGGAATATTTCGGTCGCCAGTTCAGTGGCTAAATCGAAACGATGAACAATGAAAGCAATCCCGTGATATTGGGACCTTTAGAACCCGGTTACTTTTGATAGGACAGGTTGAGCCCACCAAACTTCAAGAGGGTAATACCCAGACTCCATGCAGGCCTAAACTCTAAGGATTTGTGTGACTTGTGTGCCTTACCATGTTTGCCTTTGTGAATACTTATAGTGTATTTAATCATCACATCATTACATCATACAAACATCATGAGCATTGACTAACCATTTCAAGGGTTTCGAATCTTCATCTTTGTTCTTGTTTTATAGGACATGGAAACTGCTCGCAGAAAGACAATTCAGATTAGCCTTGTAAAGACCCCCCCTCAGCTTAAGGAACTTCTGTCCAGGATTCCCGAGGGTTCTTCATTCAGTGAGAGACATGGAAGACTCATCAACTTGGTTAACACCAACATTGAGGAGGACTTGATAAAGGTCCTGTTCCAATTCTTTGACCCTCTGCATCACTGCTTCACTTTTCCGGATTATCAGTTGGTGCCTACATTGGAAGAGTTCTCCCGACTTCTGAAGGTCCCTATCCTTGATCAACTACCCTACAACGGTACTGAAGAGGAACCCAAGCTTGAAGAGATTGCTAAAGCCTTGCACCTACAGACATCTGACCTCAAGGGACATTGGGAAGTTAGAAGTGGTATCAAAGGGTTCTTAGCCAGGTTTCTGTTTGAAAAGGCCCAAGAATGTTGGAACTCTCTTGACCTACGAGCTTTTGAAGAAGTTATGGCCCTCCTTGTCTATGGTTTGGTGTTGTTCCCTAATCCCGATCAGCTTATTGATATCAGTGCGGTCCAGATCTTCATGACCAAGAATCCTATACCTACGCTGCTGGGGGACATCCTTCACTCATGTTACACTCGAACCATGAGAAGAAGGGGTGTCCTTTTGTGTTGCACTCCTCTCCTAGGAAGGTGGTTTATTTCGCACCTTCCACAAACAGTTTTAAAGAACGAGCGGGGTTTGAGATGGTCACAACGATTAATGACTCTCACGCATGCAGATATACATTGGTGTCCTAGGTCCAGAGAAGACGTCACTATCATTGATCGTTGCGGGGAGTACCCTAATGTTCCTTTATTTGGAATCAAAGGAGGTATTACTTACAACCCATGCCTGGCTTGGAGACAGTTTGGTTATGCTCGGAGGGATGGCCCTCATGACATGTTAATTCCTGACATAGTTTTCGACTTCGACAACGATACTCAAGGACTTCGTCAGAAATTTATCAGAGCTTGGAGGATGCCAAGTAGGATAGACAGCAAGACATTGGGGCACCGGAACTCCATCCCGTTGGAGCCTTACCTCAAGTGGGTACGAGCCCGCTCCCAGAAATTAGTGATGCCTTATCCTCATATGCTTCCTGTGATCAAAGAACTAGTCTTGGAAGGAGAAGCATCCTACACCATTCAACATCCCGACATGCCCACCTCATGGGAAGAGATGCAGAAGAGTTGGGTCCAGCTTAAGGAAGAATGGAATTCTCTTGAGACCAGTCTACATGCTAGTGAAAAGAAAGTCCTGGAACTCACCCGCCTGCTGCACGAGGAAAGGAATCTCAACACCTACATCGCGCCAAAGAGGATGCGCAATGTTTTTTTACCTTAAGGAGTTATTTTGTAATATTTGGCCCATGGGGCATTTATGTACTAACGAATTTCTCCTTATTAATATGATGTGCGTTCCTTTTTGTCTACAACAAATTTTGAATATTCTAAATCCTTGAATGCATTGCATACATACGCATTCCATTGCACCATATGCATAGCAGGTACCCTATTTCGCAGGTTGCTTAATTTTCTTCGCTGTTTGTGTGAACAGTCATCATGAATCCAGAATCATCCAGTGAGCAAGCAATCAAGGCCCTTCAGGCCCAAAGTGCACAGTTTCAAGAGATGGTCCTAAGCCTAGCCCAAGGTCAGCAAGAGTTGAAGACTCTACTCATGAAGAAGAAGAAGAAAAAGAGGACTGCATTGTTCAACAGCGGACGCAGATTTGGGAACACACTCCACAATGAAGCTGATCCAACCACTTCTTCTGCTGAGAAAAACAGTCCCCAAGGGGGAGGAGCTCCTAGTCCCGCAGTCTCCGACAACGAGACGGACTATAACGACGAACAATACCCACCTGCTGCTGACAGATACAAGCAATTGGAGGACCGCTTGAGCGCCATGGAAATTCAGAACGTGCCGGGACTGGATTTCAGAGATTTGGGGTTATCTTCTGGAGTAGTAATTCCACACAAGTTTAAGGCGCCTGCCTTCGCCAAGTATGATGGGGTCTCCTGCCCAAAGCTGCATTTAAGGTCGTACGTAAGGAAAATCCAACCTTACACGGCGGATAAGAACCTCTGGATTCACTTCTTCCAAGACAGCCTCTCGGGGTCACAGCTTGAATGGTTCTACCAATTGGATGGAGCTAGCATCCGACACTGGGAAGATTTGGCAACCGCATTCTACAGACAATACCAATACAATTCTGATATTGCTCCTACGCGTACCCAACTTCAGGGTATGTCTCTGGGGACGGGTGAAGGGTTCAAAGAGTACGCTCAAAAATGGAGAGATTTGGCTGGCAGGGTGCAGCCTCCATTAACTGATCGAGAGCTGGTTGATATGTTCCTTGGGACTTTGTCTGGTCCATTTTTCAATCATTTGGTTGGTAACTCCTCCGCTGGATTCACAGATTTGATATTGACGGGAGAAAGAATTGAAGCTGGCATCAGGTCAGGCAAGATACAGAAGGCTGCCTCTACAAGTGCTGAGAAGAGGCCGTTTAAGAAAGAAGCAAGTGCCGTCTATGGTCCTAGAAGACAAGTCAAGCCCGAAAGTCGCCAAGCCGTCAACGCTTTGGTCATCTCCAAACCTGTTGCTGCTCCTCAGCAGTACAATCAACAAAGAAGTGAAAGGCCCAAGAGGCAGTATACTCGGCTGAGTATGAACTTATCTCAAATTTTACCCCAACTGTTATCCACCAACCTGGTGACCCTCAAAGAAGCTCCTAAGGTCGTCAACACTGTGTCTCCTAAGTATAACCCAAATGCCCGGTGTGCTTATCATTCTGATAGTCCCGGGCACACTACTGATGATTGTTGGGCCTTGAGAAACAAAGTGCAAGATCTGATCGACGCAAAGGAAATTCAGTTTGAAGCGCCGGAAAGACCAAATGTTGTAACGGCTCCTATGCCCCAGCATAGGGTAAATGCCATTGAGGAAGAAACGTACGCTGTTTCGGTAGATGAAGTTGTTACCCCTCTGAAGACTGTTAAGAAGAACCTACTGCGGGCCGGTTTATTTCCGGGTTGCGGTGAAGGTTGCCTGTTCTGTGCTATTTCCCTATCTGATTGTCCCTTGCTGAGGTTAGGCATCCAAGGCCTAATGGATAGCAAGGAGATTCTATTCAAAAAGACTGTTGTTCAATTGGTTCCGATGAAAGAAGTTTCTGTGATTACCATCTTCAAAAATCCAATCAAGGCTCCCCCAAAGAAGCCTGTTCAAATTATGACTGTTGCACCTGTGATTATTACCATCCCGGGGCCTCTCCCCTACATATCTGATAAAGCTGTCCCCTGGCATTATGGGGCAGACGTGTACGTAAATGGAATCAAACAAGAATTCGACGCTAGTGCCAGTATCTGCGATATCACTGGTCCAGCCAAAGTTACCCGCAGTGGCAGGCTCTTCTCGCCTGACATTGCGCCGCCCGCTATTCGAAAACCCCTCCTCATAAAACCTACAAGTTTACCTGGTCCTGTTGCTGATCAAATTGTGTCCCCTGCTGCCGAGTCATCAAATGCTCGGGGCAAAGGGATTGAAGAAGAGCCTGCCGGATGGAGGCACCAATACCCATAAAGGCTGAGGCCTCCCGACAAGAAATGGAGGAGATTCTGAAAATAATAAAGAAAAGTGATTTTAATGTTGTCGAGCAGTTGGGGCATACACCCTCCAAGATCTCCCTGCTTTCCTTATTGCTATGCTCCGAGGCCCATGCTAAGGCCTTGATCTCATTTCTCAAGACGGCCCATGTGCCGCAGGAGACGTCTGCAGTCCAGTTCACCGATTGCATAGCGAATCTAACGGCGGACAACGGCTTGGGTTTTTCAGATGTTGACCTGACCGCGAAAGGGAGAGACCACAATGATGCCCTGCATGTCTCTATTGAATGCAGGGGCACTACTCTGGCACATGTATTAGTGGATACTGGTTCTTCCTTGAATGTTCTACCGAAAAAGGCTTTAGATCGTCTGGATTATGAAGGCCTGGAGTTGAAACCCAACAATATCATCGTCAGGGCCTTTGACGGTTCCAAAAGGATGGTTCATGGAGAGGTTAACATCCCTATTCGTGTGGGCTCTCAAGTGTTTGACTCTACCTTTTACGTGATGGATATACGTCCATCGTACTCTTGTCTGTTGGGTCGACCTTGGATCCATAAAGCTGGGGCAGTGACCTCCACCTTGCACCAGAAGCTGAAGTATCCCGTCAGGGGGAAGATTGTCACTGTGCAAGGAGAAGAGGAGTATATGGTGAGCCATTTGAATTCCTTCAGGTACATCGAGATGGACGGAGAGTTTATTGAAACCCCCTTCCAGCATTTCGAGGAGGTGCATCCAATTTCAGCAGCTGCAGAGACAATGGCCGAAGAGAATGATTCCTTGAAGATGGCTTCCCTAAGGGATGCCCGGGCTGTGGTACAGAAAGGCAATTGTGCACACTGGGGACAGCTTCCTGACTTCACTCAGAAGAACGACAAGTTTGGGCTAGGCTTTACTGCAGAGGCTCAGAAGGCAGTGCACAAAGAGAAGATCGGAAAGGCTCCGGTGTTTATTTCCAGCTCAAGGGTGAATGCTATCGAGGAGGATGTAGAGGAAGCAGAATTTGACAGTTGGATCTACCCGACTACCAGCAACGGACCTAGCAACTGGACGGCAAAGGATTTTACCCCTATCACATTTGTCACGCAGTAATTGATTTCTTTTGATTTCCAAATTTGTAACAAACAATATGTTAAAACTTTGTTGGCTCGGTGTCCTACCCGGGGCATCGTAGCTCCATTTGTGAGGGCTTTTTGTATGACATTTTCATATATCATCAATCAAAACATTGGACGTTTGTTGCATTTCAAATCTTGTGCTCTTTTCCTTTCTGTGTTATATATATTGCAAAACAGCTATATTTACACACACTCACTTATACAGGTTTCAATCCACTCTGGATCTCACTGGTAACAGCTCTGCTACCGCCAGTTATGACTTCGAAAATCCGATCAACTTGGCCGAAGACGAAGGTGAAGATGATTGCGAAGTGCCTGGTGAACTTGCGAGACTGCTACTCCAGGAAGAGAGGGCTATTCAACCACATGAAGAGCCTGTGGAGACAATTAACCTGGGTACTGAGACAGATAGGAAAGAGGTCAAGATTGGTGCCAATCTAGAGCTCAGCGTGAAGCAACGATTGGTCCAGATGCTACAAGACTACATGGAGATTTTTGCTTGGTCCTATGAAGATATGCCTGGTCTGGATGCCGACATTGTAGTTCACCACCTGCCAACCAAGGAAGATTGCCCTCCGGTAAAGCAAAAAGTCCGACGGATGCGTCCAGAGATGTCTGAGAAGATCAAGGCCGAGGTCATGAAACAGTTTGATGCCGGGTTCCTTGCAGTGACTTCCTACCCCCAGTGGGTTGCCAATGTGGTGCCAGTACCAAAGAAGGACGGTAAAGTCAGAATGTGTGTCGACTACAGGGATTTGAACAGGGCCAGCCCCAAGGATGACTTCCCCCTACCTCACATCGATGTCCTTGTTGACAATACAACTCAACACAAGGTGTTCTCCTTCATGGATGGTTTTTCAGGGTATAATCAGATCAAGATGGCTCCTGAAGATATGGAGAAGACTACATTTGTGACTCAGTGGGGCACCTTCTGTTATAAGGTCATGCCATTCGGATTGAAAAATGCTGGGGCAACCTATCAACGTGCCATGGTTGCTTTATTCCATGATATGATCCATCATGAAATTGAGGTATACGTTGATGACATGATTACAAGGTCTCAAACTGAGGAGGAGCACCTTGACCATCTGAGGAAGTTGTTTGACCGACTCAAGTTATACAAGCTAAGGTTGAATCCCAACAAATGCACCTTTGGGGTAAGATCCGGAAAATTGCTAGGTTTCATTGTAAGTGATAAAGGTATCCAGGTGGACCCTGCCAAGGTTAAAGCTATTCAAGAGATGCCGACTCCAAAAACAGAGAAAGAAGTCAGAGGTTTCCTAGGACGACTGAATTACATTGCCCGATTCATCTCACATCTAACTGCTACTTGTGAGCCAATCTTCAAATTACTGAAGAAAGATCAAGTGGTACGCTGGAATGATGAATGTCAGGCCGCCTTTGAAAGGATAAAGGAATATCTCCAAGAGCCACCCATTCTTATGCCACCAGTGGAAGGAAGACCTTTGATACTATACTTGACGGTACTTGATAATTCAATGGGGTGTGTGCTGGGGCAGCATGACGAGTCTGGCCGAAAAGAGCACGCTATTTATTACTTGAGCAAAAAGTTTACCGACTGTGAGTCTCGTTACTCACTGCTTGAGAAAACTTGCTGCGCTCTTGTATGGGCTGCTCGCCGGCTGAGACAGTATATGCTGACTCACACTACCTTATTGATTTCAAAGATGGATCCCATCAAGTACATATTTGAAAAGCCCGCTCTGTCTGGAAGAATAGCGAGATGGCAAATGATCTTGACAGAATATGATATCCAGTATACAACTCAGAAAGCAATTAAGGGAAGTGTACTGGAAGATCATTTGGCACACCAACCTGTAGACGATTACCAATCACTGAATTTTGATTTTCCGGACGAAGACATCATGGTGGTAACTGACTGTGAAGTAACTGGACCGGATGAAGGACCTGAGGAAGGATCCCGATGGTCTATGCATTTTGATGGAGCCTCCAACGCTTTGGGTAACGGCGTCGGCGCTGTAATCATATCTCCCAAAGGAACTCATACTCCCCTCACCGCCCGATTATGTTTCAGCTGCACCAACAATATGGCAGAATATGAGGCATGTATCATGGGTTTACAAGCTGCAATCGACTTAAGGATTAAATTTCTAAGTGTTTTCGGAGATTCCGCTCTCGTGATCAATCAGATCAAAGGCGAGTGGGATACGAAACACCCGAATCTTATTCCTTACAAGGAGTATGTGTCGACCTTGCTTCCCCACTTTGAAGAGATAACTTTTGAGCACTTCCCTAGAGAGGAGAATCAGCTAGCGGACGCCCTAGCTACGATGTCTTCAATGTTCAAAGTTAAATGGGACAATGAGGCTCCCCGAATCATAATCTGGAAGTTGGATGAACCGGCATACTGCTGCGAGCTCGAGGTTGAGAAGGTCACTGAGAAACCCTGGTATCATGAGGTGAAGAGGTACTTGGAAGTTCAGGAATACCCTGAAGGTGCATCCGTCAATGATAAGAAGTTCATGAGAAGGTTTGCTGCAAAATTCTTCCTCAGCAACGACATTCTCTACAAATGGAATCATGATTCGACTCTGCTGCGTTGTGTGGATAAGGCTGAAGCGGAGAAAATCATGATGGAACTGCATGAAGGTACATTTGGAACACATTCCAGTGGACACATCATGGCTAAGAAAATCCTTCGGGCAGGATATTTCTGGTCCACAATGGAAGCCGATTGTTATCAGCACTCCCGAACTTGTCATCAATGCCAGATCTATGCTGACAAGGTGCATATCCCTCCGGTTCCTTTGAATGTCCTGACGGCACCTTGGCCTTTCGCAATGTGGGGCATCGATATGATCGGTGAGATCCGACCAACGGCATCCAATGGGCATCGCTTCATCTTGGTGGCGATCGATTACTTCACGAAATGGGTTGAGGCAGCTTCCTATGCTACAGTAACCAAGAGCGTCGTGGCACGTTTCATCCGGCATAATCTGATCTGTCGGTACGGCGTCCCGGAAAGAATCATTACGGACAACGGTACCAATCTCAATAACAAAATGATCACTGAACTCTGTGAACAATTCAAGATACAACACCACAATTCTTCTCCCTACCGGCCGAAGATGAATGGGGCTGTAGAGGCAGCCAATAAGAATATCAAGAAAATTGTGCAGAAGATGACAGTGACCTATAAAGATTGGCACGAGATGTTACCGTTCGCTCTTCATGGGTACCGCACCTCAGCAAGGACGTCAACCGGGGCAACTCCTTTCTCCTTGGTCTATGGCATGGAGGCAGTCTTGCCGATTGAAATCCAGATACCCTCTCTCCGGATAATGAAGGATGCAGACTTGAATGAAGATGATTGGATCCAGGCTCGACTTGATCAATTAAATCTGATTGACGAAAAGAGGCTCACTGCTATCTGTCATGGTCAAACGTATCAGAAACGGATGATCAGGGCATTTAACAAGAAAGTCAGACCGCAAGAGTATCAAGTTGGGGACCTGGTAATCAAACGCATCATCCTTCCTCAAATTGATCCCAGGGGCAAATGGACCCCTACATACGAAGGGCCGTTTGTGGTTAAATGTGTGTTCTCAGGAGGAGCCATGATCCTAACCACCATGGATGGTGACGACCTTCCTCACCCCGCCAACGCAGACATAGTGAAAAAATACTACGCATAAATAAAAGACCCGCTAGGTTGACATACCTAGGCAAAATAAGGGCTTCCCGGCGAACCAAAAGGGTTCGGGCAAAAGTAAGGGATGAAATGAATAAAAAATCTGTACACCCGACAAGTTGAAAACCTGAAAGGGCGGCTTGGGCAAAAATGGGTATCCCGGTGGACTGAAAACCCGAAAGCGCGGTCCAGGCAAAAGTTAGGGATAAAAGCGTAACACTATGTCTCATTGGGTCACTTCGCATCCGGAATTCGGCATCAACTATCTGGCTCCAGATTTCGGCATTGACCAATCAGCTTCATCTTCAAATTAGGCAGCAAAGCGATGAGACGTTCGAAGACATAAAGGCGATAGCAGAGTTGGAACCCAGTGGGATTGTTCACGTAGCTGTTTTGTTTTCTTTTTCAAATTGTAAACTCTATACTATTTGGCGATGTCCTCTTACTAGGATGTCAGCCTCTTGTACAAAAACGCCTATTCACATGCAAAGTTTAAATCAATACAAATTCACTTGTCCATACAAATTACCATTGTTTCCTTTTTTTTTGTTGTTTTGTCTTGCGAAGAACGTCCAATGTTCATTTTTGATATATGCATTTGACATTAAATTGCTGATTCATAAATGTTTGCATATGAAACAAGAGATTAATTACAAATGACATCAAAGACAGGGGCAATGTGGAGTTGTCTAATGCAGTCTGGTTGTTTTGTCCGCCAAGGCACCAAGGTAGGTTCAACTGAAGAATGTGGCCAAATCATCTCAATTCCCCGCAGAATAAGACAGAATGCGACAATACTTTCCCCAAGCGGAGTTGGTTCCCCGTCGATCCTGAAAAGGCACAACATTCCCCGGCAGGTCTTAAGGCTCATTCCCAGTAGATTCTGCAAGCTTATCCCCTGCGAAGAACGGACGTCTCGCCCGAGTTTTATTTAGAGTTATTTCCTCACAAGGACTTATAACTGGGTTATCCTCAGCTAAAAGCCACGGAAGACCGCTCTCGGCAAAGTTCCTTCAGTCCCCAGCGGAGTCCATCTTTGGTATTCCCAAGCAGAGTTTATCTTTGGAGTTCCCCAGCGGAGTTTATCATCATTATCCTCAGCGGAATCCATCATTAAAGTCCTCAGCAGGCCTCTCATCAAAACTTCGGCCAAGTATCTCTTCCACCGAGCAGCTTCCCGGCCGTTCGTCAAGGATTTATTTTCCTAAGATGAAATTACACCCATAAACATTTCACATTTTTATACATCTTGCTTACATACATGATGAAACGCATACAACATCTCATGTTGAACATCATGATATCATGCATCATGACATTGCATACAACTTACGTTTTTGCCTTTTCAGGAAAAAGACAATCTCAAAAACGACTACCTTCAACTGTCACAGTTCCAGATTCGATACCTGTATCTAGCCAGGGCACATCTGAGAGTGATCAGTTTCTAGACTTGACTCCTGTATCTAGCCAGGGCACGTCTGAAGAGTTCGAAGATTCGATTCCTGTATCCAGCCAGGGCACATCTATCAACTACAACAGCTCCAGATTCGATTCCTGTATCCAGCCAGGGCATATCTGTTGACCATATTTCCAGACTCGACTCCTGTATCTAGCCAGGGCATGTCTGAAGAGTTCGAAGATTCGATTCCTGTATCCGGCCAGGGCACATCTATTAAACGACTATTTCCAGATTCGACTCCTGTATCCGGCCAGGGCACATCTGTGAGCAAACCAATTGTAGATTCGATACCTGTATCTAGCCAGGGCATATCTACATAAGGAGACTAAGGATCAAACACCTGTAACAAGCCAGGAAAACATCCGCCTCTCTCAAAATACACAAGTTCTCGCTAAGGAATCTCTTATGCGATCAACACCTCCAAATGGCATCTATAAGCCCATCTCCCTATCTACCACCTCTCCAAATGGCATCTATAAGCCCATTCCCGACATCACATTGCTGATACTTCAACATGCGAGTGCAAATTTCCGGGCACTCTAGTGTCCAATCTCCTTTTACCCTTGAGTCACGAAAGGCAAACCTGCCAATCTAACTCTTCAGGTTCAAGAAGATTGAACAGGGGCAACTGTTGTACCCCAAAATTTGCCCTCCCATTTCCTCAACATTTTCTCATCACAAGACCTTTGAAGATCAAGATCCAGTCAGGGTTTCCTCTGCTCAAGACTTCTCCTTGCACTGTGGACTCAAAATTAGGGTTTGTGTTTGCCTAAGGATGTTTTGACCTAAAATGCCTAAGATGACTTTCATGCTTCATGTTGGACTCCCAAGTTTACCCATGCCAAGTTTCAAGTCTTGATTCCAAGTTTTGCCCAGTCAATTGGACAGTTGACCTAGAAATCAGCTGTATTGGGGAAAAAGTCAACTGTGGCCAATTGACAGTCAAACCTCATGAAATTTGATCCACATCAACATTATGAACTCATATAGACCATTTTATCAAGTTTGGATCACAATTCCCCAAGAAATTTGATCAGATCATCAAAAGGGCAAAATGGTCATTTTTAGGGTTTTGACTGCACAAAGGCAATTTTTGACTGTTTGACCTAGCCAATGGCAAACCAAGCTCACATATGGCCTCAAAGACTCAATGGAATTATCTTGACATGTTCATCAAGCTCAAAAGATCCCAAGTACATAAGATTGACAGTTGAATTTCCCAGTCAATTGATCAATTTTGACTGTATACTGAAAATTCAAACTTTGACTTTTTGGTCAAAATCAAGAGTCAAGATTCATTTTTCATCAAAACATGCCAAATCATGAAACTTGCTCACCAAGAAATCACAAAATGCAAATTAGGGTTTGAAAATGGAATTTTTCATAACTTAGAATTTTTCTAAGTTATGAAAAACCCTAATTTTTTCCCAACTTTGCCCCATCTTTTCACCAAGATCCATTTGGATTCAAACAAAAGTCAAAACATGAAAGTTGTAGCTTGTTGCATAATCTACAACTTTGATTCACAAAGTTTTCTCATTTGAAGCTTGTATCTCAAGTTATATGTTTTTGAATAAGGGCACTAAACCATCTTTTAACTTAGTGAAATTTGACCTATTTTGACAAGGTTTTCTACCCTACTTCAAGGCCACTTTTCATACCCTTCCACTTGGAATTTTGATTTGCATTTCAAAGATGGATTGTAGTACACATTCCAAGCTTTCCAAAATGTCCAAGAACTCATCAAACAACCTCATAACTTGAGAGATTCGAATTTCACAAGTTGGCAAAAATTCACTTTTTGTTCTTCATCAAGACATGTTCATAATCTTGCCAATTTGAAATCAGTTTGCTTTATGCTTGATTACAGGTCTTTGAACCATTTCATACTCAATAATTTAATGCATATTCAATGTGTTAAGGTGTTGTTCTTTGAGTGCAAGCATTATATACAAGATTAATCCTAAACTAGATAAAGTGAAATTTCCATTTTTGAAAAGGTTAACTTTATGTCAAGTTTGTAATCCAACAAGTACATAAAAGATCTGCTTGGCACAAGATTATGTGCATAACACACTGATCAAGAGATGTTTATGCAGCACATTAGGAGGCCCCCTACTAACCTAAAACCACCAACTTGCTTTTGTTGCTTAAGATAGAAGAAAAGTCCATAACTTATGCCATCTCTCATCTCAGCTTACACACACAACACAAAAGCTATCAAACACATTCCATAGACAAAATCCAAGCTAACACACGAGCCCTTGCCATCTGAAACACTCCCATTGCTCTAATCACCTCAAAACTGCACAAACAGGGGAGCCCCTGCAGTTTGAGTGCAAACTCCCAATCCCTTCGAGCATTTTGATCCAAACCTTTTCCTCTACCTTCCCTACAACATATGCAAGCTAACCATGTCCTAAAATCAGACCTGTAACACCTCCAAGCCACTTCACCATTTTTAATTTTCTGTTTTGCAGTTGGAGTTCACTAGCTCGATTCAGGGAGTTTCAAGACAAAGTAGGAATTGGAAAAGCATCCTTACACTTCAAGGAAGCTGTACAAGTCATCATTTCACTCTGAAACATCCTCCATTGCCAAGCTCGATTCCAACTGAACAGGTATATTCATGGAGTTCTATCTCTCTTATTAGGCATTGTTAGCTTTAAGTTTTTGAAGAAAACATGTCACAATCATAGCCCTGAACATGCTCATATGATTAGATTTCATTTATGTTTCGTGTGCTTAGAGAATTTCATGTCTGAACATTGATGAAAAGTTAGGTCAGAAATTGGGGGAGGAGAAATTCTCCCTCATCTTAGAGAGATAGGTCAAGTTATTTATATGGTTGAAACCGTCTCTTCGTGCTGAACATTTCTTGTGTTATGAGTTTTTGCTGAAAAGCCAAGAATCAGGAGTTAGACATTGAGGAACAGGGGCGCGCGTTTTTCAAATGTTTGAAGCTGGAGGTTGAAGACAATGATCAGTGGGCTGGGCCTGTGTTATTTTACTTTTCACACCACTTTTTTTTGATTCATACCCCCCTGAGCCCATTTGCTCATATTTTAACATTTTTGACTTTTTCTTTTTTTGTTGACTTTGTTTATTTTTTCTCATGACATTAAAAAATTAAAAATATTTTTTTTCATCATTTTTTGCATTTATTGCATATTTATTTATTTATTTTCTTTGTTTGTACATAAGTATATATAGACTATTCTTAGAATAAATATAAAAATAATGTAAATACAATTTTTATTTTTATTTACTTTCTGAAAATATTTCACACAAAAAAATACTCTTTTATTTATTTTATTAAAATATTAAATAAATACTTATTTTTTGTATAATACATATTTAGGGTTTAATATATATATATATATATGTGATTATTAATATATTTAAGATAAAAATATAAAAATACTTGAATTTTTTTATTTTATTAATATTTGATATAAAAATACCTTTTTTTCACAATATACTTCATTATTATATTATTTTTATAAATAATAAATAAATAGTTAAATTAAATTAGATAATAATACCTTTTCTTTAAAATTAGGGTTTTTTGCCCTAAATTCAAAATACTCCAAAAAATAATACATTTTTATTTTCTTTTCTCTTTTACATAAATAATATTTTTCTCATACACATAAAAAACTTTCTTTTTTGCATTTCACATATTTATTTAATTTCCATTTAATTATGCAATTTATTTACCTTGCAAATATTCAAATGATGTAATAATTTAGATTTAAATTCTTGTCAATATCCCCATTTGAACCTTTGTACCCCCCTTCCCATATTTGGTTTTGTAATAGCTTAGTAACTTTAATTTTGCACTTTATTGCTTTCTAATGATAACATGTTAGAATTAGGGTTTGTATGCGAAAAACGATAAAAAATAGTTTGACCTAATACAAGATAAACAAGCATGAAAATGGACACACAAATCACACTTTCACCCCCTAGGGTTTTCCACTTGTTGCCTTCAAATAAATGGGCCATGTTGCATGTTAAACTTCTTTGGGCAAAGCAAACAGTTTGAATGATCATAGTCCCTCGACAAAACTTTTCAGAACAAACAAAACAAATGATCAAGTCCCTTAAAGAAATTGCTCAAAGACATTTAACGCCGTTGCAATTATGGTCTAAAACGATGACCCGCGCCTGTCCCTTTCACATCCTAAACACAAGGTTGCCCACCAAATACAATGGTGGAACAAACTTGTTAAAAGGGTTAAAACATAGCAATAATCTTTTGAGAAGTTTAGGAGTAGATAACCTCTTAGTTACTTGAATTAACTTGCAAAACAAAACACTTGCCTAATTTCAAAAATCACACAACACTACACTTTCAAAACAACTTTCAAAAACAAATGAAAACCTTTTCAAAAGACATACACCTTTGTATACATTCAAACATGGATCATTACAAAGGTTGCCACAACAAATGGCCTCTTTTCAAAACATTTTCAAACCCACACACAAAGCACCATTTCAAACAATTGAAAATCAATGGCAAGTGATCTAAGCAAGTAACTAAGAGCCCATGGATAACCATGGATAGAAAGGGTGCTAATACCTTCCCTTTCTATAATCTACTCCCCGAACCCAAGAAAACATCTCAAAGGTTTTTGCTGTGCTTTTTAACCTTTCCTTAGGATAAAATAAAAAGTCGGTGGCGACTCTTGCTAACCGCAACATTTGCGAATACAAACGCAAACCTCAAGTCAGTTCTCCCACCGTATCACAACACGACATATTTAACTCGGATTGCACACGTTTATTAGAGTATTCGTGTATTTTCTTGTGTTATATTTGCTTTTTGTCTTGCTTTCAGGTACTTTGCTTATCTAGAGCCCTTCTTGAAAAAACAAAGCAAAAGCCAATGAAATCAAGTTTTTAGTGAAAATGTGCACATGGCGTTCAGCATGGCGGCCGCCATAGAAGGCGCCATGACATGGAGGCTGTCAATCGGTAATCAACTTCCACGATCCCATGTTCTTCTGTTTGTGTTCACATGGCGGGCGCTATGCAGGGATGGTGGGCATCATCTTTGTTATGTTGGGCGTCATCTTTGTTATGTTTGTCCCGCCCAAAAGAAAGTTGGATGGCAGTTTTGTCAATTAAAGAGTTTCAGATTTTCTATAAATAGGCGCTTTTTGTTTCTTTTTCAGTTATCCAACTTAGTTTACAACACTAAGCCTAAACTCACCATTTGTAAAAGCGATAATTCGTCACATCAGGGGATTATCGCACCATAGTTGTGGTTAGGTTGGAGCACTTTTACATTAATCTTGCCGCCATTTTCTTTTCAAGTCAAAGTTTACTTTCCATTTCTACCAGATTTAAAGCCTTTGATTTGGAGAAGGTTTCTTATTTAAAGTCTTTGCATTTACCTTCTATTTTCCTTGCACTTGCCTTACTTTATTTACTTTCTTGCTTTGTCTTTGTCTACAAGTTTATTACCTTGCATGCTTTACTCGCTTTTTAAGTTTTACAATAAAATTTGTTTTAACATGATCAATTCTGACATGTTTGTTTTCGTTTCCATGTCTGGCTAAATCTTTAAAGGTTAGAATGTAAGGATCACCGATATGATAATAATCCATATATTGTATTTGTAGAAATACTTTAGGGGTTATTTTGATTTTTAACACAAATTTTCAGTACTAAATTTCATTTGATAAGATCGAAAGTCGTCCAATTCTCAAAGTTAAACTTGGTTAGTTTTAACTGTTCAAAGAGAGCAAAATCACTTTTTCCAGTTAATTAGGAGTTTTTAACACTATTAGAAAACGATTTTGAAACTATCTTCGGAAGCGTTTATAGGTTTAAAATTTGGTTCCTTAAGCGAAAGCCATGGATCCCTTTTAAGTTAAACTTTCCAAATCAAAATCACTTTTCAACTAAGTCAAGAGTTCAATTTCTTAAAAATAGGTTTACTACTTTAACGCAATACGCATATTTTATAAGTGACAATAGAAGGCATTAATTAGAGAGTAAACTCGGTTTTGAATACGCGAAAGCGATAAATCCCGTTAAATTGATTTTTTCAAAAGTAGAAAATATTGCCCCTTAAGTAGTTCTATTTAGAAACGATCAGAGTATTGTCTGACTGATGTGGATTACATTCGAGCCTGTCTTTTTATCTGAATTTATATACCTTTTTGCTATTTCCTTCATTGTGCACTCTCGAAGATTGATTTTATTCGCCTTAGATAAACACCGTAACAATAGAAATCGATAGATTGACACTTGGTCTCTTTGGGAACGATAATCTTTTGTATTACTCTGACGTGATTTGTATAATTGCAAAAATACCGCATCATGTATCCCATGAACATTCATTTTAGAGCTCTAGGTTCGACCTTGTCTTGCCTAATGTGAGCATGGGCTACGCAGCCGAATACTTTTAGTTTGTCGAGATCTGGTGGATGTCCTGACTAAACGTTTTCAGGTGTCTTCATATCTAATGCAGTCGAAGGACATTTGTTTATCAGATATGTTGTTGTAGAAACAACCTCACCCCAAAACACCTTTTTTAACCCAACATTAGTCAACATGCATCTAAGTTTCTCTAAAATAGTTCGATTAAACCTTTCAGCATTTTGTTGTGGAGTACCTGCAGTAGTTATACACCTTGCAATACCATAGGAAGAACAAAAAATGTCGAAAGCCTCATTGCAAAATTCAAGGCCAATGTCGGTTCTCAACCTCTTTACCTTTCTGCCAGTTTGATTTTCGACCAGAGTCTTCCAAATTTTGAATTTCTCAAAAGTTTCATCTTAGTCTCCTGGATGAATACCCGTAACTTTCTGGATTAATCATCTACTATGGATAGAAAATACCTTACTCCTAAATGTGTTGGACACCTTGCAGCCCCCCAAAGATCAGCATGGATTTAATCAAGGGATACATGTGTTCTTTGTTTGCCTTTATTGAAATTTATTCTGTAGGATTTTCCAAGTACACAGGGTTCATAAAACTTCATCTTTTCGATTTTGTCTCCACCAAGAAAATTTTGTTTCCCCAATTCGACCAGACCCATTTCACTGACATGGCCCAATCTCATGTGCCAAATTTCGATCTTCGATAAAGGTTTCGTGGATGCAACATTTGTTGAACCACTTACAACTTCAGCCTCAAGGGAATACAAGCCTTGTTTCTTCACGCCTCTTAAGACTTCCTTCGATCCCTCCAAGACTCTTAGGATACTTTTCTCTCCTTGAAAAACATATCCTTCCTTGTCGAATTCACCAAGAGAAATCAAATTTATCTTCAAATCAGGTACATACCTGACTTCAGTCAACAACTTTATTGACTGATCATGGAGCTTGAATCTCACAGATCCAACACCTGCAATATTTCAAGATTTTTTGTTTCCCAGCAATACAGGTCCACCATCTTGATCACATAATTCCTCGAACAAGTCTTTGTTTGGAGTCATGTGCCAAGTGCACCCAGAATCCATAATCCACTCCTTCGACAGGTTGCTGCTCGAAACCACAAGAACATCAAATGAGTAGAAATCATCTTGAATAATGGATGCATTGCCATTATCCTTACCTCTATGATATTTCAGGAATTCAGGGCACACCTTTCTTGTGTAACCCTCCTTCTTACAATGATAGCATTGAATACCAGATGCTTCGCCACTGTAAACTTCTGCTGACTAATACCTTTCTTCTTGTTAAACTTACTATCCTTTCGCAAGAATTTTCCTTTAATAACCAAACCTTCACCAACCATCAAGTGTGATCTGGGAAAAGCGCACAACAACAACAACGCTTGATCTTCATCATCGATCTTCACATTAATATTTTCAAGATCAAGAATTAACTTGTTGAAGATATCCAACTACTCAACTAACACTTTGTCTTCAATCATCTTAAATGAATACAAAGCTTGCTTCAGGTAGAGTCGATTTACCAACGATTTGGTCATGTACAGACTTTCAAGTTTCACCCATAACGCTGATGTTATCATCTCCTTTGATACCTATCGAAGAACCTTATCACCAAGGCTCAACAAGATTGCGTTGTGGGCTTTATCTATCATCGTCGTCTTTTCAGCTGCCATTAGCGCAACATTCATGGATGTCTCTCCCTTCTACGCTTCCAAACAACCCTGCTGAACCAGTAAGGCTTTCATCTTCAAGTGCCATATACCGAAGTCATTCACTCTGGTGAATTTTTTAATCTTAAACTTTGTTGAAGGCATCTTCTCCATGCTCATCGCACCAATTTGTTGTGAATCGAATGCCTTAGAAACAAAGTATAAACTTGTTTCTTTATGATCAAGAATCAATCAAGGGAAGAAAAGATGATAAAAAACAAGAAGAACAACATGGAATTGGTTATTAACTATTATTCTTTACTTTCTCTTTAATCAAGATTACAAGTGTTACAAGAATAACAAATAACCCTCTTACCCTAAATTAGGATTTGTAGTGTGCAATGATGAGAAACTAGTATGCTATTTATAATAAACCTAACATACTAAACTAATGGTCTTTTTCACAAATACACATTACAAGCTAACTTAGGGTACAAGCTAACTTAAACAACTGGACATAACAAACAGGCCCGATTCGAAATACTAACAACCCTAGCATTTTGACACCCACATACTAGAACACACTTTGACTACAGTATGTAAGTCTTCGACACCAGCATGCAAACAAGCTTCGACCTCATGCTAACTCCCCGTCGAACCAGTAGCTACCCTTCGATCCAGTAGAATTTGATCCAATATCTCACATTATTTATTCTTTTAAACATAATATTGTAACTTTCTGACGATGATGTATTTTTTACAATACTGCGAGTCATTAAAATGTATCAACCATAGTAGAAACATTGTAAAGTTGTTGCAGCTTGATAAACCATAATTTCAAGATGTCATGCAACTATCTGGGTTGTAAGGTTTATGTAGGACTTGTTATACTTTTATTAAACATGGTTTGTTGTATGCTTTTATGGAGAGATGATACTCAGAGACTTCTTCATTCCATCTTATGATTGATGAGATGTTCATCACACTTGATGATGTGTCATCTCTTCTACATCTTTCGATCACAAGAAGATTATCAAACTACTCCAGACTCACTAGATCTGAGACACTTAAGATAATGGAGGAATATTTTGGATTTAATCCATGTTATGCCTAGTAGGAGATGGATACCATAAGATGTCACGCTGGATTTTGATTTCTGGAGAGGTTGTACATATACCACGTGGATGCGGCAATTGACAATAAGTTTACACCTTTATGGTAAACTACTCCAAGTTAAGTGGAACTTGTTTATGGAAGAATTGACAGATGACAACAAGTAACATCTTATTTATGGTAATATATTTGCAACTTTATTGTTACTAATATTTCATAATACTTGTGTTATGTCGTTACTAATATTTCATTTAAAGTATTTTTAGACACGGATCCTCTAACACTTTTCATGTCTCTCTGGTTGAGAATATGTGGATGA